>JAULCD010583798.1:0-19829 GCA_032361085.1 Calliostoma canaliculatum
TTCAAACATCAATTGATGTTTATGTTTTGCATGTTTTATTTTGATGTTTAAACCATGATATAAATGAGGCTTTAATTAATGGAACAAAAATGCGTCATTAATTAAATGCAACTTTCTAAAAGTGAAGTTAACCCTTACAGTGCTGAACTGGGGCGAGTATAACTCAAAACTGTTACCACCTTGTGCTGTTGAAATCCTTTCCTGTAATAATTTGTGTAAAAGAGCTCCTGAAGGAGCTCTTTTACACAAATTATTACAGGAAAGGTTTTCAACAGCAAATTTAGGTTAGAGTTTGGAAATTAAAATTGGTAAGTGTTCAGCACTTTAAGGGTTGAAGGGGTTATAAAGTTACACAAAAATGCGATGTGATATCAGTGCAAACGCAAGTCATGAAATTACTTCAAACGCCAGTCAGAGGCATTTTTGACATTAATTTCATGATTTACATTATGTGACGGGTAGAGTGGATCGACAGATGGAATTAGTTAACTGTAGATCATAGCTGTTTGCTACAGACTGCTATTGCAGAGAATGACTATCGTTGGGAATAACTATTGTTGGGAATGAGGATAAAACCAGAAGCCAAAACTATCGTAAGCGAAGATCGATCTTAGTCCTGGCTGTGAACAGTCTGATTAAAACCAGTTTCATTGCTACGTTGCACTTCACAAGTGGATCTGGGGACTTCCAATAAGAGTTCACGAAAAACTGAACTTTCAACGACAATTCAATTTCAACCAATCGGATTGAAGCTTCTTTTGGTATTTTGATGTTGGCTATGATAATTCCAAAGCGTCACCCAGATCAATGTCAGAAACTGATACGACCAAATCTTTGTTTAGATATATCTTGCATTTGTGTGTTTTGTCTATACTTTTAGTATGCTGCAGTTGCACAGGTGTACAGGTTACTAAACTAAAATCGAAGAGTTGGACATTGTGATCACGTTGTGCCTTTTTTGCCAATGGTTGGCATCCACGTTTTGATACCGTTTCTAATGGATAAGAGAGCCCTTAACACTAAGGAGAGAGTCTATTGAAACAGCTGTTGTGATACTATACCATAAACTAATAAGTTTAAAACAATCTTGCGTGGGTTAATCACGGGACCACCGATTGGGAAAGACATGTTCGTTGTTTTACGAATACTTGGTATCATCACGTTTTAGTACCGATTCTAGAGAGAGATTGTTGAAACATGTACTATGAACTAACAGGTTTGAAAGCAACCTGGTATGTGCTAATAATGGGCACCACTGGTTGGGTTGGACATGTTAATTGTTTTGCGACCAAGTTTTGATTCCGATTTATAAACACATGTCCAAGAATTTACAGGAATTATTAGCGAAATTCATGCATGTTCCTCTTAAGACATATGAAGACCCTTTAAAAAAGAGAAGAGAATCATATGACTAATGCTTTTAAAGTAAAAGATGTGAACGATTAAAAAAAAATTGCATTTCATAGTCAGTTTTGGTGCAGTGCCATTGTAATTGAAACAGTCACTGGGATGGTGACCAGGGTATTAGTGGAGTAATTAGGAGATATAACTTAAAAAATCAAAGATCTTGTGGTACATTTAAAAAAAAATTAAAACTGTTTGAGTGTAGTTGAGCACTTTTAATTTAGTTCAAGACTTCTTGGATGTCAACTTCTGGTTTGTGCGTAAGTTCACGTAGAATAGGCCACATAACTGATAAAGTTGAAGGAAGGGGCATTTCTTAGTAGGATTTGGTATCCAGTCTTTTTAACTTAATTTAAGGTTGCTGATTATTAAAAAAATAGGATACCAAGCTGAAAAAGTTGTTTTTGACCACTAAAATAAAAAAAACAAGATGGCCGCCAAAAAGCTCCGAAATACATGTTGATGAAGACAACATATTCGACTATAATTTTAAAAGTATTAGTGCTAGCTGAACAATTTTAAGACATAAATGTTAAGAATAGCTAGAGGTACCTGATACATATACTAACTGTATACTTGATGTAATTTTGTTACTTAATTTATATGTAAAATACATAAAAAAAACGTTCTTTAAGAACCTGTTGGCCATTAACTGGTTTTATATTAACGTCATTTACAGCTCTATATGCACCTCAGGTAACACTAGAAGTCAATATTTGTTTTTGTAAACTGTGTCATGAAGCCATTTCAAATCTACACTGAGAGCACATGATTACATGTGTGCATTGTCATTAAAACAGCTGTCCTGGTACCAAGCTGTCTGCATCCACACGCCACAGTGCATGGGAGATTTAATTTCCGACATCTGCACGCTTAGTTTGGCATCTTGCCTTACATGAGCAAGATAACAGTTCAAGACAGGCTTCTGGAATCGGATTTAAAGACATCAGAAGAGGTTGCAATCCCTTGTTTCCTCGTTTCCATCCCATTCTTGTGACTTCTAAAAGATATTGGTCTGCAATATGGGCTTTCCTCCATATCATTGCTTGGTAATGTATACACTTGATGTGTAAGTACAGGACATCACTTGTCGGTGGCATCAGCTCAGGTTTGTATGATTTTTCAAACATAACCCTGCGTACAGTGTCTACAGATTGCACATTGTCTACACCATATATTTTACAGACAAATGTTTCCACTGACTTGATCTTAATTGGGTTCAAGTGTCCGATGCCCAAGTCATGCAGAAGGTGGTGGTGATGGAGAAAGATTTTCCATGCAGACCTCTTGGTGTGACCACAGAAGTAGGATGTAGTGTCACAACCTGTAAGTGCATGGAATGGCAACAATGCATCAGCAGAATTTAGTGGCAGCTTTTGGTAAACCTGATCAATGGAGATGTATTTTCGTTTTTTGGCAGTGCCAGTCATCATCCAGATATTTTGAGCTGCAGCATTGGTAAAATGTGAAACAAGCAGCAGAAGTACATCAGTATCCCTAGCAGACACAACAACAGTACTTAAATTGATGTTAATGACATGAAGAACAAGTCGCGTGTCTGCCTCCTCATGGGTTGCTCGGAGTTGGGTGAGGTTTGTGGTGACTTGAGATGACTTCACTTCTTTTTCATCTGCAAAGCCACCGGCAACAACAACTTCTTTATCAGGTGGGGAATTTGATAACAGTTCCTCAGAGAGAAATCGTGCAAGGTCAGCTTTGTTTTCTGGCAAGGCAAGGAAGTTGGCCCAAGAATGTGGAAGTGGTACATCTCTACTTTCAGCCATACGTCGTATTGGACGAGTCATCTTTGATCGTCTTTGTCGTGTTTCTGATTTAATAGATTCATCTCTGTACCTATCAAAGACAACATCTATTCGATCATATGCTGTCCCTGAATGATAGATAGAGCTGGTAAAAGCATCAGCTAAATCTCCAAATGTTTTGGCACCTGCAGGCTTTCCAATAGAATTAACTCGAGCCTGTCCATCTATCACAAGACATGATGATCTTCCATTTAAGTCAATTGTGGCAGGACATTCTATACCTGCAGTTAATATGTCAGCCAACACTGATTTATTCCCAGTCCTCAAAGCACCATTCATCTCAGCAAGAGCAACTGGCACTGGCATCAATTCGTGCTTAAGGATGTTGTCCAGATCAACAGCACGTCCAGCTGCATACGATGTGACAAGACGTTGAAGAACATATTTGTCTGCTTTCATTACAGTTCTTTTGTTTTTCTCAGTGTTCTGCTGTTCAACATCAAAGAGATTGTCAAAGGTTTGAGCATTGTTTTTCTTCAATGTGTCATATAGGGAGTGTGTTCCTAGGTTTGCTTCATTTTTGAGGAGTCTATCTGTCACAAAGTTATCAAGTTGTTGTTGGCCATGGTCTCTTGCTCCAAGTAAGGACTCTTGTATTTTCTCACAGGCAAGATCTTTTGTAGCAATGTTTTGCAGGACAGTTGGTTGTACATCAGATACAAACACTTTAAAACGCTTAAATGTGTTTAAGATTGCTTTCTCATCAGCATTATCTCGTCGTTTTCTTGCTGGTGTTGCTTCATTGTGACTGAGAATGTCCTTGGGATGTACGGTAAACATTTCCTTGGTGTCTGCAGCAATGTGTGATCTCAGATTGTAAGATAAAGCCCACCTGTTCAATGCGGAGCTGGAGTTAGTAATGCCAACAATCCCCCCACCTCTTTTCCCAGTACCATTTAACCACTCCTGAGCTTGATCTGGATCAACCTGGTTAAATCTTCTGTCTGATCGTTTAACCACAAAGTTTCCCTTCTGGAATTCGGCCTTAACACCATCAGGTAAGGTTTTCATGTCAGCAATATACACAGGACCCCATCGACCATAGTTGTAGTGATCATATCGTAGAAAGAATGGCAACATGCAGGTGAAGGAATCCAAATGTAAGTCCCATATTCCGTCTCTCTGAGCGCGCGTGAACATGAGAAGTACAGACACCATTTCCATGTAGCCCCACCAGAAAGTAAAGTTGACATTTTCTGTTTTTTTTCTCTCTTTGAACTCAGCCATGACTGTGGTGAATTGGGAGTCACTGAGCAAGGCGATTAATGCATTAACATCATGTGGACTAGAAGCGGCATCCGAGATAATATCAAACAGTTGCTGGTCAGTCTCTTCAAGAAAAGATGACAGGTGAGGACTCAAAATACACCACAAAGCCTGTAGTGTGAGTTTGTGTGCACGCATTGCCTTGTTGTACTTCTTTCCAGCCAGAACTGCCTCAGCTGTGTTCGGACCCATAATACCAGCTTCCAACCAGACGTCTGACAATCCAGATCCTTTCATGTGCTTTCCAATTACTTTCAAAAAGTTCATTGAAATGTGCAGTCCACCAAGTCGTGGGATAAGTGTGCTGTGGTAGTCAGGATTACACCATTTCAGTTCCATCAATTTGCCATACAAAGCTTGGTCAACTGATATCACAGTGTGCACTTGTCCAAGGTGAGAAGACACGCCCATGCACCTCTCGACAACAGTTTTTAGTGTATCAAACTCATGGGCTGGTGCTTGTATGATCGGCATATATCCAACGGTTGTAAGTTGTGGATCATTTTCTGAAAGTGACTCATTGAATACTGTCCAACTGCTTTCAACTGTGCCCTTGTCACGCATCATATTAAATGCCAAATCAGTTGCTTCAGCTTTTGCAAAATGCTTATTACTGCATGGTTGGTCATACCATTTCTTCTCTATTGTACCTAGAAACACTGGATTTGGTCTGACTATAGGCATGTTAGCTTGACTGATATTATCCATGGCCTCGGGCACATCTAAAGTTTTCTTGGTGGAGAGTGTCAGTGTATCCAGCACTACATCAGAGGCTGGTCCTCTCTGCCATGCTGCTACTTGTGTGGCATGAAACGTGTCTTTTCCATCCAATTTTTCATCCAGGATATCAATATTGTCTGCTGTGTAGAACACAAATCTATTCGGGACAAGGTTGGGTGGCATTACAGCACCAGTGTTAGGATCCATTGACTGCAGTGTGGATACAGCCAATGAGGTGTCAAGCTGCATAACCTGATGGTAACTTAGAGTATGGCCTGCCTTGTGAAACAACTGTACAAGTTCTTTTGATCTTGTAACTTGGTGAAGTGTACTGGCTAGACCAATATGTTTTGGTGTCAACTTTTGCCCACCGCTCACACCATAAATCATGTCTTGAGCTGTACTGATTACTCTTTGTTTCAGTGTCCCATCTTCTTCAAAGTCCTCATCTTGATCTCTGTCAATCTGACAAGGGCCACCATACAAAAGTTTGAGGAACATGTACACACTCTCTGGTATGCAACGAACTGCGCTCTCTTCACTCACTGCAAAACCAGTGTGGCCGGGTTTTTCAATCAGGTCACCTCGAAGCTTTAGTGCAACATGGACTAATTCCAGAAAGATATCCTCTTGAGGTACACAGGTTGGCATTGTCAGATTTTCATCAGTTTCCTCTGCGAGTCTGGATATGGCAACACCATTATACCTAGAAGGCACAAGTAATGTTTCTCGTTCAGAAGGTCCTCCTTCAGGTTGCACAAAGGTCATGAAATGGGAAACTTGTGCTTGCAGTTTTTCTCTAAATGTTGTCCGGCGACTTATAAATGACTTGGAAATGACAGAATTGGATTCCTCTGAAAGTTGTACATAGCGATTCCAGACATCACTTAACTTCAGTACATGACCCTTGTCTGCTGCATAAGACAACTCAGAAGATAGCCATATCATTGGTAGATCTGTATTGTTATCATTACTACACTTGGCTTTTGAGATTTTTCTTTTAAATGAGCTTAAGCACGGCAGATGGTATTTGGCCTCGGCTGCAATGAGGTCGCTCACACCAGCAAGACGAGAACACAATGTGTGGTCAAACTTAGCATCTTTCAGAATATCACTGCTCGTGTTAAATGTCATGACTGAATACAGATGCTGTCTTGAGTTAACATTTTGACAAAACAGACACATTTTCCAGTCCACTGGTTTTGTCTTGCTGCGATGGGATTTGGTTTGGACTGTTTTACTGAAAACTGCTGCTGCATCTTGTTTATTGTCCAACTGTGTTTCTAAACGATTTATCTTATTTTTATCTGTGAACAAAGAGTAACAGTTTTTATGCCAAACCAGACTTGAATTAGATTCTGTGTGTAGTATCTGATCCAACCGATCAATGATTGCACGGTTTTTAGAATCCCTTAATTTTTTTCTCCATTCAGCAGCTTTTTCAACAGTTTCTATTCCTTGTAGACTGGCACAGCGTAACTCATCGTTGCCTTTTTGACAAAATACGCACAAAGTCAAATCTTCAGACAGTGGTCTTTTCAAACTGATGACAGGATCCATCAGCAGTGATGTAAACAATCTGAAAATAGAAATAAATTTAAAATAAAGCTGAATTTGTATATTGTTTACATTATCCTAATTCATCAGAAGCAGATGGATTTGATAATTTACTTTACAGTTAAAAATTTGAAGATGTTAAACTTTAGCTAAAAAAAAATTAAGAAAAAATGATAAAATGACTGGTCCCTCAGAATTTTGCTTCTGAGAGTTATCTCCCCTTAATAGCAGACGACATGTCAGGCTAAGACTTTTGGCCATATATAGGTGTGTTTGATTCAAATTTTTAAATTATCTGCACCTATTTATTCTAGCTGTCTTTAGAAATAGCATAAACATGCTTTATTTTAAAAAAGCATACCGCAAAAAGAGGAATACTTACAAACAATTCACCAGCCACTTGAGATGACACAGCCAGGCAGCCATTAGCAGGAAAAGGGACCGGTCATTGTTTTGAAATGGTTTGAACATATATACATAAAAAATTAAAATTGCCAAAAGTTTTAAACAAATTATTATAACTTTTAGGTATATTTCTGCTAATATAATTATATAGAATGTCTTTTAATACAATCAGATAAAAAGTTTATAGTATGTATTTATTTAGGATGATATACATCTAAAACATAATTATATAAATTGTAAATAATTTATTATTTCGAAAATAACATCTACTAAGTGATTGCTTAATTTCAGTGTTTAGTAGTCCTAATAGTTATTTTCAAGACATAAATTCTAAAATAATTGTGGATTATACAATTCGAAAATTCACGGATTTTTGGGCCAAAAACGTCATTTTTTAAAGATTTTAGCCCCAAAAATGTGACACTGTTTATTTTATGCTTTATAATCAGATAGATATACATTGTCTGAACATTTGTGTCTTTAAATTTTTAAGCTAGCTATAATAGTCATAAAGTTACAAGTAAAAGCGTCATTAACCTCTGCAAAAGCTTTGCGAGTTTTGGCGGCCATCTTGTTTTTCATTTTTGAGGGCCAAAAACAACTTTTTCAGCTTGGTATCCTATTTTTTCATAATCAGGACCCCCTAAATAGGTTAAAAAGTGTTGTTACCAAATCCTACTAAAAATGCCCCTATAACTTTTATTAAAGCTCTTTTCACAAATGTGGCCTAGTCTAAAACAACAACAACAACAACAACAACAAAACAAAGTTCTTTTCACAAATGTGGCCTAGTCTAAAACAACAACAACAACAACAACAACACAACAACAACAACAACAACAACAACAACAACAGAAACAACACACAAAAACGTATTCACGGCTAAATTCACTGGAATCTATATAGTTGTCAACGTCATGTAAATTTCATTATGTTGTTTCGTATGTTGAGTATATATATGTTAATTATTTACTTTCATTACCTTGCTTCTAACCTATTCAGTTGTAATTTGTTTAAAGAAACTCCCAAAGGAAGCTCATCTAAACAAATAGTTACGTGAAGGTTTTCAAAGTTATGATAAAAAAAAGTCTTGCTAAAATCAATTTATCACTCTAAGGGTTAACATGTAATACATAAAAAGCAAACACAAAATAGCATAGTGTTTAAAGAAGGTCCCGGATGTACCAAAGTCATTTCATCGCTCTAACGGTTATTACAAACAGAAAAATGAATCTGGCACACACGCAAAGAACCAAAGGCCTCTGAACTCAACGTTGTCCGTCTGCCAAAGCTTAACAGAGTGCCATTAAAGCCATTGTATATTCTGAAACGTGGCTGTTCATACCAACATTAGATTACACAGAGCATCGTCGGAAACTGACAGACATTTTGTTGGTATGATTAACCCTTAAGGGCTGGAAGTTTTTTTTGTGAATTAACACTTCAAAGTCTAACTTTAGCTGTTGAAAACCTTACTGTGTTGATTTGTTTAAAAGAGCTCCTGAAAGCAGCTCTTTTAAACAAATCACCACAGGAAGGTTTTCATCGGCAAAATGATGTGATTTAGGTTTTAATTTAATTCAGCACTTTAGGGTTAAATGTCTTGAAGGCAGGCAGACAAGAAAAGGAAGATTTGTCGCTGCCAATGTATTGTTGTAGAGTTCTGACTAAACTAAATCAGCGATGTGTTTCTAAAACGGGCCCTTGCTTGAGATCTGTTCAAATCTTGCTACGTTCTTAACTGCATTTGGGAAAATTAATTCGTTTTGTGCCGATGCTTTCGATGTGACCGCCGTGTTCCTCCGAAATCCAGACAATGATGGGGATGCGAGAACATGTATGTTTTATTTTTAGGTCTGGAAGATAGATTTATTAGCTGAATTATTTTAACTGTTTTGTTCGGGAAAGCGTTGAGTTAGCATAAAGGGTCATGGATTTACGATGTCCAAATAAATATACCTAAATGGGGTGCCAGAACCGTTGTAAAGTTTGTGCCTTCCAAAAACAAAATTGTTCTTTTTTGAAAAGTGCAATTTACAACAATTTTAGTCCTTGTAAACTAAACCAATTAGCTTCAGTGAAGAAATCTTAGATATCGTAGTTTGAAAAGTTTAAATTTTGAACCATTTACCCTGGCTAAGAAACATAGCTTTGTTCACTACACTACGTTTCACTCCCCTGCAGGGGAGTGAAACGTAGTGTAATGAACCAAGCTATGTTTCTTCGCAACATTCACCCTTGTTATCATATCTCATACTGAATATACTAGCTCTGTTTTAATGTTCAGTAAAGAATACACATAATAACTTAAAAATAAACGACAAATTATTTATTGAACCAAATTCACCTTTTCGACCCTAGCTCATCAAACAGGCTGAAAATGCTACTTCTATTTATATTTTTAGTTAAAACACCTGAAATAACTTTACACAAATTCTCGTTTCTCTCTCAGTCGCGTTCCCTCATCCGCGCCTTTAAACTGCGTCTAGTACCAGCGTCATGGTCGTTAAATTCGCTGCTAAACGTTTTCTCTGTTCCTATTCTTTGATCTTTACCGCATCTCTGAGGTAAATAAGTAGCCATGGATAGTTTTATATAGCCAAGTCTGATATTCTAGCCTTGTTGATTAAGTAAACAGTCACTAATCATGAGTTAACTGTTTGAATGAGTCGTGGTTACGATTTCTCACTGATGCTAGTAAGTCACCTTTTGAAACGTTAAGTCTTACCAGAAGAGATGTTTTTGACTTTTTGATTGTTACAAGTGTTGGGTTTTTTAAGGTTAAAAAATCAAAGTTTCTAATAGTTTGACAATTTTGGCCTCATATTTTCTCGGAACAGTGAAAGGAAGGTATTTTTATGATGTGGTATATTTTGTTTTTCAAAGTTATAAGTTTCTCTCTCGCGGTCTGTAAAGCATAACATAACAGTCCAGACTGATATGCTGCACCTTATAAAGGAAGACTTAAAGCAAGTCAAGATATCTCTAATGTTTATCCTTTCTTCCTTAATATATTTTTTATATATTTATTAACGCGAAAGTGCTAAGTGGATTTCAGCCAATCTTAAAGCTGTGATCACCCAGTGGTGTTGAAAACATATCCTGTGATAATTTGTTTAAAAGAGCTCCTGTATGAGCTCTTTTCAACAAATTACCACAGGATAGGTTTTCAACAGCCTTGTTTAGTTAGAATTTGAAATCTAAAATAACTAAGTGTTGTGCCCAGCATTTAAGGGTTAAAGGTAAGTCTTTTGCATTCATGGAAGTATATCATTAATTTTTGGGACAATTACATTTCGATGAATACGGAAAAATAAAAGATAAAAACTTGTAACTGCAAAACAGTTGATAAGTTTCGTTAATTTCGTAAACGGTTTGACACGTATCGTTACGTATTTATTTTTTTTTATCCTTTTTCGATTAAATTATGCATTGATGTATGGCGGTTTTCTGTTCTGAAAAGCTAACAAGTTAGAACAGCGGACCATCGCGTATTATCATCGTGTAATGGGGACATTTTATAACTAGTACACAAGGTGGCATATTATTACTGGGCTAAAACGTTTACAACTGTTTTCACATGTAAATCCTTGTTTTTCTTTGGAAAATACTCAGTTTACAACGATTTTGGTATTTGTAAACTGAACCTATTAGTCCTGTGTTTAGTATTGAACGTACCCTATCACAGACTTAACCCTGTAAGTGTCAACGTAATTTCCGTCGGACTTAAACCTGCGACTAATTTCTGATGTTGAAAACCTATCCTGTGACAATTTGTTTAAAAGAGCTCCGACAGGAGCTCTTTTAAACAAATTGTCACAGGACAGGTTTTTAACAGTCTATTTAAACTAGAACGCGAACATTAAAATTGACAAATGTTGAACTTAGTACTTAAGGGTTAAACCAATAAATCAAATAATAAGTTAAGACATTGCCCAAAGATGTGCTACTTGATTCCTTGTTGTAAATGATATATGTCATCTTAACCGTGAACGGGAGAATGCTACATGCAACAATGCTACCTATATTTGGAAGTTTAATTAATTTGGCACACACCAAGCGTCTAAAATTCCCCTAAATTTTCACAATCATGACAGCCCCTCCTTTACTATACAGAAACACCTAACAAAGACGAACTCAACTATGTTAACACTCTTAGACATTGCAGAACAAAAAAAGAGAAAAAAAAATAATGTTTTTCCCAGCAGTGTTTACCATGAGTCTTAAAACGTACGTCAGTATAGTGAATACCAAAGACAAAACGTTTTTTTCATCTTCTCAAAGAAATCGGTTTTCTTTCGTTGCCAAGCAACCCGAAACCATGTTGCGCAACGCGACTACACAATAACCCCCTGGAATTTGTTTTACGGCGTTGGCATTCTTCCACGTGCGTAGACGGTGCAGCAGAAGGTAACAAACGCAGGTAACGAATCTCCTGGCACATAATACAATATCGTTGTAATGATTCTATGGTAGACCAAAGGGACCATCACAATGTCGGATCTTGAAGCCCGTGCGATATAGCGATACGGAATAGCACGCCACAACATGGCAATAGCATGCGACCTCAGACCATCCTTACTTACCTTAGTTTGATTTTAACCCGAACAAGAAAGGTAGACAAAGCATAGGTGTTTTGTTATGTTTAATAAAAATAAACATTTAAAATTACTATCTGTCAGTATAGATTCTATTGAACACTTAGCAATATAGATATAAAAGCTGTATGTATGAAACACCAAAATTCATTAATGGCACTAGTGAGCATCACCTGCCCTACTAGTAGTACCCGTCATACACCCAGCATTTTTTTTCACACGGTGATGAACAGCTATTTTTATACACCTCTAATATGTTTAGGACGATTCAAATGAAAGGTTTGTAGATTGTGATGATATTATATTTTTTTAAATTTCAGCCCCAAAAATGGCGCCAGCCAGTAAAAATATTGAGTTGTTTCATTTGACCTGGGTGTTTTATTACCTAGATTAAAAAATAACTGGGATCTGCTGTTGGGGCAAATTTAATTTTATATTGCTGTCTCCCTAAAACCAGACCTTTTGTTACGTTGCGCTGCTTAGTGCTGCACATATATGTACATTGTATAGCAGCACAACGCAACAAAACATCTGGTAAGATTCTGTATAGTTGGCATTTAGAAGTTGGCGTAGTTATAACATTGAAATATTATGGATTGCAACTGTATTCATAGTAAACACGACGATTCTGGGCTAGTCCATGCCTCTTTATCTAAAAGACCTTGCCTCTTTCTCTGAAAGTCCTTACCCCTGACTCGCCTGACGAAAGGGCAAGAATTAGCCAAGAAACGTCGTGTTTTACAATTAAATAAGTTAAAATCCATCATATTTCATGTTGTAATTAAATTTAATAAAAAAACTACTGATGGTAAACGTATATTTAGAATTCGTTATATAAGTGTGATTTAAAATAAATAAAAAACATACAGTAAAATAAAAACGAAATTTGTCATTCGGTTATTGACAAAAATAATTTTTAGTACGATCTGTCATGACAATTTAACAATCAAAGTTAATTTCAGTTGTTGTGTAAAAATAACTGTTGAGTTAACCGATGACAAAGGGTTAACCGATAACAAAGGGTTAACCAATGCACGTACTTTTTCTTTAAGAACACATGTTACACATTTGCGTAACAAAAAAAGTATGACAAAATACAACTCGTATATAAACATTTCGACCAGTCATCACAGTCATATCTAAAACCATGGCAAGTTATACAAATCAAACAAATCTGCATTATTGGGAGAAAATCCATATTGATATAATAGGTGTTAACTAAACTGAAACTGTTTTTATTTAATTAAATATGCTACATACATATTCATTTTGTAAACGAAAAAAAATACAAAACAGAAAAAAATGAAATTCAATTTAAATACATCACAAATCACGAGGTTGTTTTTATTTGAAACATCTCTTTATTTATGTATTAGTAAATAGCATATTACTTTCTTTTAAGAAAGTCGGCGTTTTTCGACACAGTAAACAATAGACCCACTGCAGAGAGTTCTGGTTGAGATATTCCATCATTCCAGTCTATTTAACACGCAGCTTTCAGAGCTGTTTCATACGAAACACCGTAAGACTCTGCCCGTCACCCACTAGACCTATAGGTGTGGTTTATAAACACCAAATTCGTTGTAAAGTGTTCACTTTCCACAAAAACTTTGAAAGAAACGTCAAATCTATGTCGCATTTAAACTCTAACGCTTTTGTTTCCAAATACCAACATTGTTATAAATTGTACTCGTTCCAAGTTTCCTTTAAAAAACAAACCCCAAAGTTTACGAGTTTAAGTTTACAAATGCAACAATCGTTGTAAAGTGTACGTTTATAAACTCTTTTATGTTAAAAATTAGCAGTTTACAACTTTAGTATTTGTAAACCAAACCCAATACAGGTTATTTACAAAAGTCAAATTCATTGTAAAATATCACTTTTCCCAAATTACGTTTGACAAATGCCAAAATCGTAGTAATGTTTCACTTCAGACAACTACGTTTCTTCAATGCTAAAATTGTTGTAAATATCTCTTCAACAAGTACTTATACAAATATCAATATCTTTATAAATTGTCACTTGACAAAATACGAACACAAACATCGGTGTTAACAGTCACTTGAAACAATGCTTATCCAAATGCCAAAATCGTTGTAAACGGTGTTCTTTCCAAAGAAACACTTCGTGTTTCTTTGGAAAGTACACCGTTTACAACGATTTTTGGCATTTGGATTTTTTTTTGTCCAGTGAAATACACAAATGTGGTTAATTAATCCACCTACTGTTTGGTATTCACTACCTGGGACAAATACAACGTATTGTTGCATATCACACTCAGGTGCTTGTGTAACGTGTAACAAGATGCTGCAGCAAACCTTCATTCACTGATACATACACATGTATAGTAATTCGTCATCTGTCGTTGGCAAATTTGCATGTTTTTTTCACAAACACTCTGGCTTCATCTTTGTAACAGATTGTATGCAGCTGAATTATGGATCTAGTACAAACCAGTAATGATTATATCTCACAGTTATAACATTTGATATTGATGTGTTTGTGTAAGTGTACTTTAACAATCTAAAATGAAATTGACTATTTAGATGTATATTTCAAATGCATATGAAAAAGCTCGTAATGATTATATCTGACAATTATAACATTTGATATTGATGTGTACGTGTAAGCATACCTCAACAATCTAAAACGAAATTGACAATTTAGATGTAAATTTCATATTTATACAACGTGAAATCTAAAACTGGGATTATACAAAACTGACATGATCAACGTAAACAAGTTGATAATTACATTTATCTTTATAGTTAGTATTATATTTATTATGATTCTTAATTTGTTTTAGACAATCTCGTTTATTATTCCTAAATCGAATATTAACTAAAATGTTATTTATTTCTCTTTATGTTAAAAAGATATATAATTATGAATAACGTTTTAATCAACTTGTGTATTGTTGTTGTATATATGGATATGAGGATCAGTATTTCGGGTTGTATTTCAATAAGAGAAGTTTGATACGTGCAATAAATTTACAAAATTAGCTGACATGGGAAATGTAATATCTCTTGGAGTGTTTCAGTTAGTCGTGTATGCATTGTCTTGGTGCTGTGGACTGCTAGTTGATAGCATAATAATCCCCCCTACTCTCACAGAGCCTCAATAACGTCTCACCTTTCAGCTTATGATTATATTGCATATAGGAGACACAGCTTTGAAATAGGACATTATTAGCTTTTAACTAAGACAATCAAGGGAGCCTGCCCGATGAAATGAAACACCATCCATAAATATCAGTTTGCAAAATTAAACAGAATACACAATCGTAACGACAACAGTGTGTTCGTTATTGTAAATGGTTCACGTGAGATGCTAAAAGAATGGCGTTCTGATTGAGAAAAATGAAATTACAAATATCGTGTTATAACCTAGCTCCTGAGAGGTAGTCATTCACATTACAATTCTGTCATGATAATAGACGTATTGGTTTGGATTCCAAATGCCAAAACCGTTGTAAACTGTGCATTTTCCAAAGAATAATAGACGTATTGGTTTGGATTCCAAATGCCAAAACCGTTGTAAACTGTGCATTTTCCAAAGAAAAACAAGTTTTTCTTTGGAAAATGCACGGTTTTACAACGATTTTGACATTTGGAAACCAAACCCATGACCTAGTGTTAGAGTTCAGAAATGAGATAGGATTGACATTTTTTAGATTAAATTGAAACATAACCATGATTGATATCTGATATTGACAAAATCTTAAGGGTAATATTACCACCTTCTCTAAAAACACTTAAAACAATGGGATTTAAACTTTTTTTAAAATGCAAATGATTAAATTCAATGCATTTTTACTGTTTCATCCCGTACCTCGAGTGTGTAGGTAAGCATGAGCAATGTTTAAAATATCATCAAATTCGAATTAATTCCAGCTATACATAAATAAATCTCTTTCCATTTTGAAACTCATTTACAAACTGTATTTTGATTTATTATCATATTGGTTGAATTTCCATTTACGTTATAACTTGATTTCAATACTAAAGTATTTAAAATCTGCTTAATACATTGAATGAGTCATATACCGTTTTAAGTAGTAGTTAATGCTCTTGAGTAATTATGTTGTTGTGTTGAACTAAATGCCTTCAATAACATACCATATTATCTACCGCTCAAGTAAGAACGTTTATTACCGAACACAAAGCATGACGAAGTCTCTGTTTAGGATTAATGGCAATCTCTTGTGGACACCGGACAAATGTCAGTAACCGAGACAATAGAAGAATTGCTCTGGGAACAATGCAAGTCGGACCATACAATACGGTATTTTCTTTAATTTCATTTGGACAAAATAACTAAATTAAGAGCATCCGTTTTTGGAACATCCTCACAATCCTGAAGTTCGCGGTGAAGTCACATTGTGGCGACGGCAGATAGCAGAAACAGTCCACTTCCGCCTGAGGCTCGTTGGACTAGCAGACGGCTTCCGGTTAGTGTCAGCGCAAGACGTCAGATTTGAGAAGTTCTCTCTGCTAACGGCCTTCATTGGGCTCCCTACCTTAGTCAGAGGGATTTTACATTAGACATAATTTCCTTTTATTCACTCGTATTGAGTACTGTGTTTTTAAGAGAGGAAGCATCGCCGCGGGAGGGTCGCGCGTGCCCCGCACGTGGACGGTTGACCACAGGTACCCTTGAAACAGTCTTGACCTGTGATACTGACACTAAGTGCACTCCAGTCTTAACTTGTATGTTTTTCCCAGGCCCACTGATTTGGTTAACACATTATAAAATCATTGTAATCTATTTAATATTTACACACTTCAGATGATTATGGCATTCGAAAAGAAATCGTTGGAAACTGTTCACTTTCCAAAGAAAACTTGTTTTCTTTGGAAAGTGAACAATTTCCAACGGTTTCTTTTCGAAAGCCAATATCATTGTAAAGTGTGCTCTTTTAAAAAGCTTTTCTTTAAAGATTGTACATTTTACAGTCCTTGTTCTTATTAACCTAGTAAATGGAATTTGTCTCTGTTTTAGTATAAGTAAAACCTTTGAAATGACTTTCTGCAATCTCAATGCCCAAAAGCTATAAATCTTGGCACTTTATGCTCACTGCAGTATAAGAGGTGATACGTTGTTATTACGGCAGTTATAATGACCCAGACGTTCCAGTTATCCGTGTCTGGGTGATGCCTTGATATGCGATAGTCATTTTCATTAATGGGTTTTTGAGAAAAACATTTTGGGCCAAGTCAATAAAAGCCACACTATAAAAAAGACGAACATTTTCTCTAAAACTACAGAAAACAACCAAAATGAAATCAATGTCGAATCCCATATTGGTAATTAACAAATCATTGTCCCTAAAAAATTGAAATCATTGTTGATTAACAGTTTTTATAACGGCATTTCAAATATTAATCCTTAAAACGCTTGAAGCATCTATTGCACTGGCTGTTTTTAATCCTATAGTAATTAGCTTGCTGGAACCCTATCCTGTGGTAAATTGTTTAAAAGAGCTCCTGAAAGGAGCTCTTTTAAACAAATCACCACAGGAAAGATTTCTAATAAACTGGCCACCATATAGTTAAAAACCTTAACACATAAAGGTTAGGATGTATGTGATATAAGTTTATAATTTTACGCAGTGCACGCGAAAGTATAACAGTTTTTGTTCTTACTCATACGTTTTGAACTAACGTGGTCTCTGACACTCCAGCTCGCATGCCTTACTGTATGGTGTCAACGCAGGAGCCCCAAATCCTCGTTACGACTAGAGGTCTGACATAAATTAGCAGTTCGGGCCTAGGACTGTCATACCTGTGGACATTCAGTGGCTGGATATCGTAAATATGAAGCTAAAACAGGACAGCCTGGCGTTTGTCACTTAACCAACGTAGATAAATGCAACAGGTAACCGCTAAAGAGACTCAGAAATGAAAACACATAAAGGGACATAATAACTGTGACAAAAGACACAGTTCTGTGAAATACACTGTACGGTTTATGTTTACAAACGCCAAAATTGTTGTAGAATGTTTAAATTTCAAAAATAGATTTTTATTTTGATATACAGTTTACAACGATTTTGATATTTGTAAATCAACTATGTTAAACGGTAGTACGTCTTTGTATATTCGTTTACCTACCAAAGGTAAATGTTTAAATGTAAGTATTTTTATGCTGTTAACACTTTCAATGTACCAACATTTGGCTGTTTCAGTGTCCAAAGTATTAACTGATTTCTGTTGTAAATCCATCCTACGGTAATTTGTTTAAAAGAGCTCCTTTCAGGAGCTCTTTTAAACAAATTCCCGTAGGATAGATTTTCAACAGCACACGTTTGTCGTTTAAAGTTCAAACTAATTTCAGCACTTCCGGGGTTAGCACATAAAATAACATTATAATCGGTACATTCACTTTTTTATATTGGAAAATATTCATTACTGTATGTCATATCTTCTCAATCATTAATTCAAATATTTTTTTAATGATTTTTATGAATTTGTTCTTCTTAATTAAAGATTGACTTAAATCACTGCTTTTTTACCAGACAAGTGACAGAATGTGAACGTTTCACCATCAAATGTTTAATATTCAACCCGGGGTTAATATCCTTGTAGCATAGGGGTTTGAACACAATTTACTCGATTTTAAGTGTAAATAACTAAAATGTTATGCGCTTCCATAATGTTTACGAGGGGTTTGAGAATCGTTGACTCGTCCAGGATCCATCAATTAAGATATTAAGCAATTTTACAATGCATTCCAAATGACAACCGGCAAGTGTTTGAGTTCTGGATTTTACTTGACATGGACAAACGAATCAATGCGTCTCCTCAAAACATGGCTAAGTCTCGCGGGATTCTCGCCGACGTCCGAGAATTGAGAAAAAAAGGGGATTACGTCCCCTAATAGCCTGCCCATCCTATGCCTGGTTCGTAAGCGTCTTTCGGCTTCAAACTAGGCTACAAAATTAGATCAGACTCAAATACAGGGCGTTTAATTGTTAAATGCTAGTTCATCGATCGACGTGATACATTGGTTTACTCATTGTTGTGGATTCGTCATAGTTATTGGCTAAAACCGTTAAACAATATCTTCAACCGTTTGCAAGTGCTAATTAAGCAGCATGGGCGCCATTTTGTTTTTTTAAACTATAGATTGATAAAATCTGAATATAACAATAATAGTTTTAAAAAATCGTAAGATACAGGAACAATTATACAGGAACTGTCAAAATAATAACATAAATCAGTGTCTGGTGACTGTCTTTAACCCTCAAAGTGCTACGCAGCATAAGTCGGTTTCAGTACCAAATTTTAACTTTAAAAGACTGTTTAAAACTTATCCTGTGGTAATTTGTTTAAAAGAGCTCCTTTCAGGAGCTCTTTTAAACAAATAACCACAGGATATGTTTTAAACAGTACAGGTTGGTCACAGTTTTAAGTTTAACAATTTTCAGCCTTTAAGGGTTAAAGCATGCATTGTGCCTTGCTACAACAGCAGACGACCCGGCACGTGCATGGGAGATATCCCCAACCTGCAAAAACACCCTAACAAAATCAGAGGACCATATCAGGGAGAAAATTCAGAGAAAATTTAATTTCGGTTTCCATTTCAGAGTGATTTAAATTACTGGAACGGGGACTCCGTGGACTTTTAACTGCGGTCTACACACCGACGAGAGATCAGTGGCCATTTTGGTAAAGACCGGAGCTCGACTAACTAGTGTAATTGACTCGAGTTGGGATGTTCCGACTGATTAGGGGCGATTTATCCAGCAGTTCTATTGTAATGAAGCCCGGTTTCGATTGGCAAATTTGGCAGTGATAGCAACAAGAAAGAGCAGTTTTGAAAGTGAGCGCTGTTGATGTTGAACATGGAGAATGACGAGCCGACAACTCTCACCCGCCATCTCTACCCTTCTAACTCGCCCATGTCGCAACGAATGCATAAACAAAGAGAAGCTACACAACAGAGTGCTGAAAATGTTAAACATGAACATGGCCAGCCAACAGATTACTTTTAACTAAGAATCTGCAACCCCCCCCCCCTAAAAAATGCTAAATCACCTAAAATACAAAAC
>JAULCD010583799.1:0-13573 GCA_032361085.1 Calliostoma canaliculatum
AATATAAATAACAGAGTGCAATATTATTAGTGTTAGATACATTTTAATTACTATGAGTGTTACTTACTATCATTGTTACCGACTATCATTGTTACTTACTGTCAGTGTTACCGACTATCATTGTTACTTACTGTCAGTGTTACTTACTATTGTGAAGGGTTGGATGGTTGCTCAGGGATCTTCAGGATTGATATTCACACACAGAAATTACAAACATGCATACACAAACATATAATGTGATGAGTAGATGACTAGTGGAACATAACGATGATGTGCTTGATAAGTGAGGTGAATACAATGGATTAATAGGTTTGATTTACAAATGCCAAAATCATTGTAAACAGTGCATTTCCAAAGAAAAACTAATATTTTTCTTTGCACAGTTTGCAAAGGTTTTGACATCTGTAAATTGAGCTATTGACTTAGAAATTTGATTGATGACACAGAGACATAAACAATTAAATAAATAAGACAAATATTAAACTAAAAAGATTAAACATTCACAAAATAATAAAATAATACTATTTTCTTCCTAAAAGACATGACAAAAAATAATAAAGTACAACGATCCAATTCAACACAGTTGTCACCTTTTGTTTCTTCCACTTCAACAGTTATTACATCAGCTTTTTCTTCAGATATTTCCTCTTTTGTACCGATTTGAGTTGGAATTGGTTGTTCCACAATGATTGTTTCTTTTTCATCTTCCACAGTTTCTTCTTTGGGAGCTTGTGTCTCGACATCAACAATTATTTCCTCTACTGGAGCAGTGTCTGTGACGTCTACACTTTCTTCAGCTTCTGTTGGTTTGATTTCTTCTATCGTTGCCTCCTCAATGACTTCAATGACGTCTTCTTTTGTCACTTCAACTGCAACCTCAGTTGTAAGTTCTTCAATAGGAGCTTCTTCAGTTATTTCTTCAGTCTCAGGAGCTTCAGCAGGCTTAACCTCCTCAACAAAAATGGTTTCCTTGATTTCCTCGGTGGTTTCTTCAACTGGAGCTTCAACTTCCACTTCTGTGATGGTTTCTTCAGTTGGAGTTTCCATGGTTTCCTCAGCTTCTTTTGTTTCAGTTGGCATCACAGCTTCAATCTCCACTGTTTCCTGTACAACTTCAACAGTTTCCTCTGTGGTTGTTTCAACCTGAGCTTCAGTAGAGATTTCTTCTACTGGAATTTCCTCGGTTATTTCAGTGGTAGTTTCTATCTCAGAGGGCCTTTCTTCCTGAACTGTGATGGTTTCTTGAACCTCCTCAACTTCCTCTACAGGAGCTTGGACAGTAATTTCCTCAACAGTTTCTTCAGTTGAAACTACTTCAATGATTTCAGCAGTTTCCTTGGTTTCTGCAGGCTTTTCTTCTTCAACAGAAATTGTTTCTTTGATTTCTTCCACTGTTTCTTCAACAGGAGCAGATATCTCAACATCTAAAATCACTTCTTCAGTTGGAATCTCAGCTATTTCCTCAGCTTCTTTTATTTCTGCAGGTTTTTCCATCTCAATTTCAATAGTTTCTTTAACAACTTTTGTTGTTTCCTCAAAAGATTCGGTCACCTCAGTTTCAGAAATAGTGTCTTCAGTTTCGACCTCAGTTACAAATTCGATTTCCTGAACTTCTGATAGTTTTGTAATATCAATTTCAATCGTTTCTTTTGAAATCTCGGTTGTATCCTTGGATGGAAACTTAACTTCAATCTCAGAGATAAACTCTTCCGCTGGAGTCTCAACAATTTCTTGCTCCTCATCGGCTTCAGAGGGCTGTTGTACCTGCACCTGAACAGTTTCCTGGAACATTTCAGCAGTTTCTTCAACAGGTACCTCTGATTCAATTTCAGTGATTATTTCTTCAGTCTGAGGTTCAATAACTTCTTCAGCTTCCTCAGCCTCTGAGGGTTGCTGTACATCTATCTGAACCTTCTCTGTGACAGTTTCTGTGACATCTTCTGTTGTCTGTTCAACTGTAACTTCAGTAACCTCTTCTGTTGGTGCCTCCTCAATTGATAAACCAGCCTCTTCTACTTCAGCTGCTTTGACTTCTTCAACAGTGATTGTCTCTTTGATTTCTTCAGTAGTTTCCTCAATTGGTGCTTGTGCTTCCACTTCAGCAATAACTTCTTCAGTGGGAATCTCTGCAAGCTCCTCCACCTCAGGCGCTTTAGAGGGCACAAGGTCTTTGATTTCAACAACCTCTTTAACAACTTCAGAAATTTCCTCAGTTGTGGTTTCTACATCGAATTCAGATTCAATATCCTCAACAGGAGCTTCTTCAGGAATATCAGTTTCCTCCATAGATTTTGTTAGTACTTCTTTTTGCACCGTTATAGTCTCTCTTGTTTCTTCTGTTATATCCTCTGTTGGTGCCCTAATTTCAATCTCTGCAATAACCTCCTCTGAAGTTGTTGGTACTTCTTCTGTTTCTTCTTCTGCTTCAGCTGGAAGCTCCTTCACAATTTGGACAGTTTCACTGACAATTTCTGTGGTTTCCTCTGTTGTTGTTTCAAATTGAGCTTCAGTGATGTATTTTTCTGTTTCAGTCACACTCTCCGTTTCCTCCTCAGTTTCAGCAGGGGCCTCCTCTACAGTAACAACTTTCTTTACTACTTCTTCAACTGTGGTTTCAAAAGGAGTTTGGATCTCAGTTTCAGCAATAGCCTTCTCTGTCAAATCCTCAGGTAGCTCTTCCTCTTTGGTTTCTGTTTTCTGGACTTCTTCAACAACAATAGTTTGGCGGACTTCTTCAGTTGTTTCAACAATTGGAGCCTCAATTTCTACCTCATCAATAGTTTCTTCAGTTGGAATTTCAGAAACCTCAACTGCCTCTGTGATTTCAGAAGGCTTTTCATCGTCAACAACTATTGTTTCCCTGATTTCTTCAGTGATTTCTTCTTTTGGAGCTTCTATCTGAACATCAGTGGTGATGACTTCTGCAGTAACTTCTTCAGGCACCTCTTCACTTTCTTTGGTAACCGAAGGGAGTTCTTCTTTGATCTCAACAACCTCTCGGATCACTTCTGTGACTTCCTCTGTTGTTGTTTGAACGTTGATTTCAGTGGTTATGTCTTCAACTGGAGCCTCAGGAACAACTTCAACAGTTTCTTTTGTTTCCAGTTCCTTTTCAGTTTCAACAGATATAGTCTCTCTTATCTCCTCAGTTATTTCCGGAACAGGGGCTTCAAGGTCTGCTTCAACAGTTATTTCCTCAGTGGGAACACTTTCAACAGTAACTTGTTCCTCCTTTGATTCTGCAGGAATTTCTTCCTTAATTTTGATAACTTCTCGCAGTTCCTCTGTGATCTCCTCAGCTGGTGCTGCAACCTGTAGCTCAGTAATTTCCTTTTCCACTGTTTCTATTGTAAGTTCTGTTTCCTCACTTACTTCAGTTGGTTCTTGTTCATCAATATGAATTGACTCTCGAAGTTCTTCAATAATTTCTTCTTTTGGTTTGTCTACCTCAGTTATAACTTCTGTTGTTGCTTCTGTGGTATCTACTGTGACCTCTTCAGCAACAGTTGTTTCGGTCTCATCCTGAACAGTAACAGTCTCTCTGACTTCAACTGTTTGTTCAGCAATTGGTCGCTCAGTTTCTGAGATTTCAGAAAGTTCCTCAGGTGCCTCCTCTAGGGGTATTTGCTTGATAATTTCCACAACTTGGGTGGTTATTTGTTTCACAGTTGTTGTTTCACGGACTTCTTCAACAACATCAACAGAAGGTGGGATTGATTCATATTCTTTCTGATCTTCAACAACCTCCCTTTCAACCTGCTCTGTTTCCTCTGTTGGAGCTAAGATCTCAACTTCTTTTTCAGGCTGACTTTCAACAGTGATCTCTTCCTTAAATGTGTCCTTTACTTCTTTCTGAATCTCAACAGTTGTAACCTCAGTAGAATCCACCTCCACTTCAACATCAGCTGGTTTAGGGGCAATTGTAACCTCTTCTGTAAACCTTTGCTCTTCATCAACTGTCTCTTCTTCTTCAACTTCAATTGTTTGCTTAAAAGTTACTTCAGAGACCTCTTGAGTTTTAATTTCAATTTCCTCTGGTTGAGGTTTGGACACAAGAGTAATCTCTTCGGTAAACCTTTCTTCAGGAACATCAGGAACCTCTTCTTCAGTTGTTTCAACAGTTTGCTGGAATGTTACCTCAGACACTTCATGAGTCACATCAACAGTGGTTTCCTCAGTCTGGGGTTTGGATTGGATCTCAATCTCAGACTTGAACTGCTCATCCTCTTTAACCTCCATCTGCATAATTTCCTCAACCTTCTTGTCCACCGTGATCTCCTCCTTGAATAGATCAGTTGTAGTGACTTCTTCAGTTGGAGATTCTGGTGCTTCTGATGATGGGGCACTTGAAGCTGTAAGAACAAGCATAGGCAAGGGTAGGCATGGGTAGAGAGGGTGGTCTATTGTTATACAAGGGTTAGTACAGCGTGGTTAGTCATAACAGCTAGCAAGTATCGGATACAGGTTTTGGTGGGTTTGGGTACTTTTTGTGTATAATCCTATTTAATGGATAACCTTTGTAGTATAATGGGAATGGATAACTAGCTAAAGATTTATGTTTCCATTCTAAGAAATTGATTTTATTGGTTTGAACCGCTTTATGTTTTTCATCATAAAAAGAAAGTTCAAGCATAATACACAATTTCATAGAATGAACAAAATATTATGAATCTAAATTTAAGTTATTAAAGGACATTTTTATACATTTCTTTAATTTGGGGGGTATTTTTAGGTAGGGTTGAGTCATTTGCAGGTAAAAGTCTGTGATATATATGTGTGGAAGGAAAGTTGAGGAAGTAAGGTAAAAGGAAAGAAGAAATAAAATGAACTGAAAATAAGAACAGTATCATGTTTTCCCAGGATGGGATTTGGTGTATCAATAAGAAACAAAGAAAACAAAAGTCAAACAGTGTTGAATGTACAAAGTCATTGAAAAGAGAAAGTAAAATTGAAAACAAGACTTGAAACATGAAATACTTGCATGAGAAAACAAAACATAAGTCAAAGGTGGCATACAGTGTCAACATGGACAAATAAGATACATTATTATTGTTTTTGTGCTAGTTTATTAGATTTTAAGTCTAAGTTGGACAACAAACTGGCATATGACTATAAAAGTCAGACAGCACTATTATTTACATGGGACAATTGTGAGACGTAAAAAGATCTTAAATCTTTTACGAAGATACAAAACACAAGACAGTGGTATCTTTACATTTTGCACAATGTTACCACAGATCTCTGACAAAGTGAGATCCGTAATGAGACAACACAGAGGTTTTATGGGAACAAATGGTTTACCAGGCACTATATGTCAAAACTTTTGGTGGCACATTAGGAAACTTGGATTTGTAGCCTAGGTTGGGAGAATTTGTGGATACTTTAATGGTTTAGGTTGTTTTGGATTAGGTACTTAGGTTTCTGTCGGGCCCAATTACATTTTATGAAGGACATATTTAAGGATTTTGAGGAGAGAGAAAACTTGCACACATATTCAGCCTAAAAGCATGAGTGAGTAAGTTGCAGTTTAACACTGTTTTAACAGTATTTTAGTTATTTCAGGGCAGCAAGTGTATTGCCTAAAAGCAAGAAAGTGGTAATGTGACTTCAACAAAACTATCCTTAAAATTAGCAATATAATAGCATGCCAATGTTAACTAACAAGACTAAATCTAACCAATATAAGAGAACCTAACACTACATTTTTTTAAACTAAATTGTAATAAAAAGCTTAAATGTGCTTACAAACTTCCTAAATTCAGTTTTAAAGCACATTGTTAGTATGCTAGCATAGATTTAGAATAACAAAGTTGTTTTAATGTTAAATCAGTTTTGTGTGTTTGCTGCAAAGAATCTAAAAGCACAAAGCAAAGCAACTTCAATATTTTAAAAACAGTAAACAACTTTTAACAATAGAACATACTATTTACACATTTGTGACCAGCTTATGACCTGAATTACTTAATCATAGATATGTAAAAATTAGTAATAGAATATTTACTTGTACTTATTAAAAGACACTTGATAAAGAAAAAATAAATGTAGCCAGACATGTGTTATTTAAACTTAATCAAATAAAAGCTGTACTTACGTAGCACCGTGATGTAAGCAATTGATGTGCAACGACCTGCTGAGTTGACTGCTTCTACTCTGTATTCACCCTCATCATCAGGAATAACATCTGCGATGACTAGTGTCGACTTGTAGTTCTCTGTGGTTATCTGAATATCCTCAGATGGAGCGAGCTCGGTGTCATCCATAAACCAGTGCAGTGTTGGCATGGGCATTCCCTTGACAACAACCTCCATTGTCAGGATTGCTGTTTCCATGACTGTGATGTCCATCAGTGTCTTGATGAAGGTTGGTGCCTCTGTTGGTTCTTCAGGTGCAGGAACATCCACCTCAACTTCCTCAGGAACTGGAGCCTTAGTTTCAAAACTGATTGTGGATACAGCTGTTGTTTCAGCTTCTTGGATAATTTCTTTGGACATCTCTGTCACAAATGTGTCCACAACATCTTCAGCTGGAGCTCCTTCACTAGGTTTCTCTTCTTCTGGTGCTTCCGCTTCCTGAACCTCAGCAATTATCTGCTGAACCATCTCGGTTGCAAAGGTCTCAATCTCCTCTCTAACAACAGTTGAATCAACCTCTACTGTTTCAGTAGTAATTTCTTCTGGTTTTTCTTCTTCTGTTACTTCAACTTGATACTGCTCTGGTTTTTCAGATATTGTTTCAACTAATTCTTCTGTGATTTCCTCTGGTTTAGCCTCTTCAGTTGGTTTTTCTTCGACCTCGGTAACCTCTGGAACCTCTTCTACCTCCTCAACAACAGTAGTTTTGTATTCAGCTGGTTTTTCTGCAACCGGTTCAGATAATTCTGTTGTGATTTCTTCATGGGTAACTTCCTCAGAAATGGTTACTTCAACTTCACTGACTTCAGCATCCTCTGTGATTTCTTCAACAACAGTAGTTTTGTATTCAGCAGGTTTTTCTGCTTCAGTTTCAGCAAGCTCTGTAATAATTTCCTCTGTTTGAGCTTCATCAGTGGGTTTTTCTTCAACTTCTGTAACCTCTGGTGCTTCTGTGATCTCCTCAACAACAGTAGTTTTGTATTCTGCTGGTTTTTCAGTCACAGACTCTGCAAGTTCTGTGGTAATTTCCTCAATTTGAGCCTCATCTTGAGCTTTCTCCTCTACTTCTGTTATATCTGGAATCTCAGTGTCATCCTCAATGACTGTTGTTTTATATTCTTCTGGTTTTTCTGCAGTTGACTCAGCAAGCTCAGCAGATATATCTTCCTCAGTTTCTATTTCTTCTGTTGCCTTCACCTCAACATCAGTTATTTCCTGTTGTTCTACAACTTCTTCCACAACCTCTGTCTCATATTTATCTGGTACATCAACAACAGACTCTGAAAATTCAACTGTAATTTCAGATGTTGTCACCTCTTCAGTTATTTCCTCTTGTACCTCTGAAACTTCTGATACTTCTGTTGTTTCCTCCACAACACCAGTTTCATATTCAGAAGGTTGATCAGCAACAGGTTCAGCTAGTTCAACAGCTATTTCCTGAACATCGGCCTCCTCTGGACTTTTCTCTCGGACCTCAGATGTTTCTGGTTGTTCCGCGATTTCTTCGACAATGTCAACCTTGTATTCAGATGGTTGGTCAGCTACTGTTTCCGGCAAGTCTGTTATGATTTCCTCTGTTGTCACTTCCTCTGTTGTCTCCTCCTTGACTTCAGTTATTTCTGTAATGTCTGTGACTTCCTCCACTACATCAGTGACATATTCCTCAGGTTTATCAGCTGCAGATGTTTCAAGGTGAGTTGAAATATCTTCTGGTGTTGCTTCTTCACTGGCTTGTTCAATTATTTCTTCAATAGATGGCTGTTCGGTGACCTCAGCAATCATATCAATCTTATATTCAGAAGGATGTTCAGCAGCAGTTTCGACAAGTTCGAAAGTGATTTCGGATTCCTTGGCATCCTGTGTGATTTCTTCTGAAACTTCTGTAATTTCTGCTTCTTCAGTAACTTCTTCAACTATATCTGTTTTATATACAGTCTGAACTGTTGGTTTGGTCTCAGCAAGATCTGTAGGTATTTCTTCTGTGGTAACCTCTTCAGACACTTCTTCAGATACAACTGAAACTTCCTGTTGATCACCAACTTCAAGAACAATATCAGTTTTATAGACAGCAGGTTCCTCAGATGCAGGTTCTGCCATTTCAGCTGGAATCTCCTGTGAAACTGCCTCATCTGCTGTCTGTTCAGTCACCTCAGAAACTTGTTGCTGCTCAGCCACTTCAATTACTATGTCGGTCTTGTATGTTGATTCTGTTTCAACTTCTGTCTGTTCCAACTCTGTTGTAATCTCAAGAGGTTCAACAACATCAGTTTCTTCAGAAACAACCTCAGTCGTGATAGATTTTTCTGTCACTTCTTCAATTATCTTTGTCTGGTATTCTGCTGGTATTTCAGCGGCTGGTTCAGCCATTTGGACATCCACAGCTGATGGCTTAGCTTCCTCAGTTGTCTCTTCAGCAACATCTATCACCTCAGGAACTTCAGAAATTTCTTCAACAGCCTCTATTTTGAATGGTGTTGGTTCTGCTGCAGCTGCCTCAGATAACTCCACTGGTATGTCTGCTGTTTCAACTTCCTTTGCTGTCACTTCAGACACCTCAGCAACATCTTCTGGCTCCTCTGTCTCCACAACTGTATCTGCAAGAAATGGAGTTTCTTCAGATATAGCTTCAGCTTGATCGACCGACTCTTCAGATTGAGCAACAGTCTGTACAGTGGCAGGATGGATAATGGCCACATGTTCCTCAATTGGTTCTTCTGATTCTTCAAGGACTTCAACAGCTTGTTGAGCATCAGTTTCATCCCTGGGAGCTTCCTCATCATCTCTCTCCTCTGTTAACTCAGATGCAATTTGTTCCTGGATTCGCTGTATTTCTTCCACAAAGACTCTGGAGTGAGCAGCAGCTTCACTATCAGAGTCTACTGGGGTGGGCTTTGGTGAAGATGGTTCAAGAGAGGACATCATAGAATCGGATGCCTCTTCTGTGTCTGGCACATATTCATATGCTGCAATAAAAAACATAATACATTTAAATATATGCTTTCAAAGAATATAAAATCATATTCCTATTAGAAATTTGGATTAGACATTAATAAATTAAGACACAACAATCTATGCAAGTTATTGTACAACAATCCCACATATTAAAATACTTACACTCGATTTCAAGAGTTGCCCGTGTGACAGCTTCTCCCAGAGGGTTGACTGCTACACATCTGTATTCACCAGCATCTTGAGGGAACACTTCAACTATAAGCAGTGTGCAAGCTCCAGATTCAAGGTCATAAGTAAGCTTGAAGTCTTGAGTTTCAGTGATTGGTGCATCATCATGGAACCAGGAAATTTCAGGCATTGGATTGCCAACAACTTCACAACGGAACTTAACTTCCTCTCCATCCATGACCTTCAGTGACATGAGTCCCCATGTAAACTCAGGAGCCTGTCCGTCAGGTAACTGTTCAACCTGTTCAACCTGAGCAGCTTCTGTAACTCCTTCTACTTCATCCTCCTTCACAACATCCTCCTCTGGAGCTACCATGGTGACTTCCTCTGTAGCTTCAGCAACCTCTCCTGGTGTTTGGATCTCCTCCACTGCTACAGGTTGCTGTTCTTCAACCTTGAATGTGAACTGGACTTCTTCCTGAACAGGGACCTCATCCTTTCCATGGATCTCAAATGAAAGCTCTTCAATATGTGTTTCCTCAGTCTCAACAGTTGCTTGTTTTTCAACCTCAACTTCTGATGTAATGACTGTCTCCTCTGTCCTTTCATCAATGGGAATTTCAATCTCCTCTCTTTCAATTTTAATCTCATCTGGTGCAACTTGAAGCGTGAACGAAACTTCTTCAAGAGCTTGTCCTTTGACATCAAAAACCATTTCCTCCTTATGGATCTCCTCAGTAGTATCAACAACATCAGTAACGACTTCCTTCACCTCAGTTTCCTCTGTTTCAGCTAATTCCATAGGAGCAGCAGGAATTTCAAATGTGACCTCCTCTCTGGGTATTTCTCCCACATCAATTGTTATTTGTGTTTCATGAGCTGGAGAGGTGGTGATCTCGGTCTCATCCTCATGGGTTTCTTCTGGAAGTACAACCTCCATTTCAACCTGTGGAGTGACCTCAATTGTTTCTTTCTCTGTCACAATCATGGCTTCTTCTGGTGCCTTGCTTTCCACTGCAGGTTCCTCCTGTGATGTAACATCCAACTCCATGATGATCTCTTCTGTAACTTCCTCCACCTCAGATTTACTGACTTCAACGGTCTCCTCTACAACCTGTGTTTTAGAGATGGTTGCTCTATGCTCGACCACTTGCTCCTCAGTTGGTCTTGGAGCCTCAGATATCGGGATATCTGCACGGCTGACTTTTCCAACTTCAATTTCAATCTCCTGAGGCTGAGGTTTGGGTTCTTTTGTGATCTTAGTTTCCTGTATTTCAACTTCTATTCGCTGAGCTGCAGGCTTTGCTTCTACTGTTTGAGTCACCTCAGTTATCTCTTTTGTAGGTTTTGGAATCTGAACGATAATTTCTTGGGGCTGAGGTTTCTCATCATGAACAATTTCAATGGTCTCTTTATGCATCTCTTGCGGACCTTCCATGACAGGAATTGTCTGTATTTCTGATGTTACCTTGCGAGTTTCTTCAGTTTTACGTGAGATAACCTCTTCACTTTCTGGTTCAACTGGAATCTCAACTTTGAGCTGAATGGGAGCAGGTTCTTCACTTTTCTTCATTGTGACCATGGTTCTGTGAACACCATCACTCTCCGTGACTGGCTCCATAGTTTCATCCTGAACTTGAACCATCGTAGAGGTTTCATGGACCACAGTTGTTGTTGTAGTGGTGGTGGTTGAAGTTCTTCGAGGCTGTGTGGGGAATCCTATCTGGATTTCTACAGTCTCAGGTTGGCGTTTTGTGTGAACAACCTGGACTTCTTTGACTTTTGTATCTTCATCAGATGTGATCTCACGGGTAAGATCGATCTCGATTGTCTCTCTGTGACGTTCATCTGAAGAAATCTCTTCATCTTCTGGTCCAGCTGCAAGAAATAGTCATCATTCTTAGTGTTCATAAATACTAATATACTTAGAAATTGTTTTAAATAGTTGTTGAAAATAGCACTTATTTAATAAAACTCGGACATTGAGTTAGGTTTACAAATGCAAAAATCTTGTAACAAAAGTGCTAAGACTAGAGTTAATCCTTACCGTGCCGCTCCCGGAAATATCCGGGTCAGGCTACAAGCCTGACCCGGATATTTCCGTGAGCCGCGTGGACAGACAGGTAGGGAGGTTGACTGAGGCACAAATTGGTAGAGCAAACCCTTAAAATTCTGGGACAAGCCATTCAGGATACCTTTTCCAAAACAAGGCCACACGGTGAGGGTTAACAGTGCTATGCTTTCTTGTGAAGACCGTCACACTAACAATGCCACACTTCTACTGACGCTAACAGTGACACTGGCACTGCATTAATTGGGATAGAAAAACCCTTAACATATCCGGGATAAAATTTACAAACGTATGCCACACGGTAAGGGTTATTCCATGCCCTTCTCTAGATACGAATGATACAGTGTAATGTAATCCGTCATTGTAATCATTAGACACGAAGCTTTAGTTTGTCAGTGTGTTGTGTGGGAGAGTGTTAGGTTGACATTTAGAACACATAACGTGGAGTGATGGCATATAAATCATGAACTTCACTGTCACATTGCAATATAAGGACAAACAAAATAAATGCTGTGATTCCGATTACATGTCTTTTAAATTCAGTGTAGGCCGGTCGGGAATTTTTTTTTTTTGACTGACATATTTTTTTCTGATTTTGACTTTTTAAGTGCTGGGTAGATTTCAGCTAGTCTTAAAACTGTGTCCACCTTGTGCTGCTGAAAACCTATCATGTGATAATTTGTTTAAAAGAGCTCATGTTGGAATTTTAAAACTAAAATGAGCAAATGTTGTGCTCAGCCCTTTAATGGTAAATACAAACTAAAATGAGCATATGTTGATAACATAGGTTTTAAGCTGCAGGAGGTGATATATTTTTGTCATGATGATAACAAAAAAAATAGGATCGACACCTATGCTGTAGACAAGGTTGGGTAATCGGAACCACAATTTTTTTTTTTTTTGGCCTATTTTTTGCAGTTTTTGTATGTCAACATGTATTTAATTCGTAAGTTCCCAATGTTTCTGTGCATATGCTTGCTCCTTTATCCTGGATTATTATTTGTGACGCCTTAACAGATTAGTAACTTACTAAAAAGATAAACATAGTTGTGTCTGCCCTATGTTTAAATATGTGTCATTGTCCATACGTTATCTTCTATTATCATCCAAAACTGGCTCCCACGGGAGATATAGCTTGTGTGAGATCAAGCAATATCTCCTAGGATAAATCGTCACAAATGATGTCATTTTATTGTAGCGATATATCCGGCATGACATCATACCCATTGTCCCATCATTGTGACGTCATAATGAGTAAGAAGCAGCTTTGTTCTAGCTTACGGCAAAACAGACAAAAAATGCCATTAAACATTTACAAAAGGATTGATTAATGTCATCAGATTGACTTTGAATGATAAATAGAATCTCATTCTATGGAGTCAGGATACCTTTCCATAACATTACAATTGTACCATTTTTCACATTTCTACTTGTCAAACTCAGCAACAACTATTTATTTGTATGTTTCTTAAAATAAAGTAAGTATCTTGTCTGAATGTATTCTGATATCAAATATATCAACACGAGTTAAGAAAAGTTTAAATCTCCGAGGCTTGATATAATTGATATCAGGGGACACTAAGGTAAGATTATATTTATCATTTAAGAGTCATACTAAGACATAAATCACTAATTTTGTAAATGTTTTACTAACATTTAGTCTGGGCTGAAATAAGCCAGAACAATACTGCTGCATGGCCATTATGATCTCACAATGATGGGACAATGGGTATGATGTCATACCCGAGATATCGCTACAAATGACAGCATTTTGACTTATAAAGTAATTTATGTTTATGCAATTAGCATTTGCATGGTAATAGATAGAGAATAAATGGCTGTACTTTATCGGGATTTAAACAAGCCATTTGTTTTTACGAGAGTATTTTATGTGTCCTGATAAAGGAAGTTTTCTATCTATCCTAAGGCACAGTCACAAAATAGAGTTGCCCGAAGTCTCCATTTTATACACAATGTCGGGCTCGTGCAGTCAAAATCAAGATAAAACCTGGGTTTGGATCTGGGTCAGCACATTATCAGTGTATAAATGTACAACACAGGACCAAGGCACCGTTCCTCAAAGCGATCTTAGGCTAAGTTAATCGTAAGTGCTAAATATAACACTTGTCGATTGTCGTAGCGCAGAGATCGCTTTGGAACCGGTGCCGAATGGCACCGGTTCAAAATCGATGTATGCGCTACATTAGTCGTGAGCCTATGATAAAAAAAAAAACCAACTCGACAGGATATT
>JAULCD010583910.1:0-13570 GCA_032361085.1 Calliostoma canaliculatum
AAAAGAGCTCCTTACGGAGCTCTTTTAAACAAATCACCATAGGATTAGTTTTCAACAGCCAATTTAGTTCTGAATTTTGACACTGAAATGAACAAATGTTACGTTAACTCCCTTAAGGGTTAAAATATTCCAGGGTGTTGTGTTCACAATATAACTGCCCCTTTTACTGCCTTGTACAGTAGTTTGTAAGGCGAATCCTCACTTAAATCGTGCGTCAGATGAATAACACTCTACTTTGAGAAGGTCATCAAGGCTAATGCTTATTTTGAGTCGTTCCTTTTCCTCTCCTGCTCAAATTATCTGTCCAAGTTGTGTGTGTGAACTTATGGCCATCCATCAGTATACATTTTCTGTAACGCCGCAGATTTTATATCACGCTGTGTTGACAGAAGATTAGTTGGCAGAGAAAAAGATTTAGGCATTATACAATGCCACGATACCTTGTAAATGAATCAAATTACAGAATTCTGTTCAAGAAAATTTCACTGAAATTCGTCCCCTCGAGAAAAAAAATCTTTTTATTTATATTTTCAAAAAGGATGACAGTTTTTCAATACATGTGTTTGTGGAGTGGTTGGATCCTGAAAATTTAATTAACTTTTTTCAATAATGTAATAAAAATTGAGTAAGAAATAAAACCGGTCTGTGCGTTAAAATTTACTCAAAATCAATCCTTCAAATCTTGAAATAAAAAGAATATATGAGGAAATTTGTTTTTTTAACAAATCAATTTTACAATTACTTTTAAAAATTCCATCTAAAATGACATGTTTTAATGCAGCTGTCGGAATAACTATGAGGAGCTCAGAGATTTATGTTGAAGAAATGTGAATCTATAGATATGTTATGTTTACCAACAGCAGTATGTGAGAACAAGATGCAATTGCCTCCATCTTGAAATGTGTGCACTGCACGTGCACCCTCTCACCACAGGGCAATGCTGATCCAATAGATTCCGTTTACAAATACATGTACCAAACTAATTGTGAACTGTGCACTTTCCAAAGAGTAAGAAGTTTTTCTTTTAAAAGTGCAGAGTTTACAACAAGTTTAAAATATTTTTATTTTGAAAGTGCAGTCAAAAATACAAATGCCAGAAGGGTTAGAACACAAATACTAAGATTGTAAATTTTGCACTTTTTAAAGAAAATATGTATTTTGCCTGTAGAAAATGCAGTATAAAATAATTTTAAAATGTGTAAATCGAACACATTTTGTGAGCGAAAAGAACACAGTTTACAATGACTTTGTTATTAAAATACCTTATTTTTCTTTGTAAAATTTACCGTTTACAATGTTGTCATTGGTAACCAAGCCCAGTTCTTTAGAAGGTGCACATTTTACAATGATTTGGGCATCTGTAAACCAACCTTATTGGCCCAGTGGAACAGCCATGTGCATACTTTAATTCACAAGTTTGACTCGGTTCCATCTCCTGACATTTAACAGTTGTAACTTCTTAAACAAAAACCACACAGTACAGATGTATCCTGAATCAAACTCTGCTAAACCGGTGTAGAATTGGAAAATGAATCCTTAACATAAATATAGATTGTATCTGTATATTATGACAGCATGTTCCCTCCCTCGTAAACAATAAACTATCCTCGAAACTATTTGTGTCGGAGAAGTGTGTTTATTTGATTAACAAATGAGGCTAATACACAATTTGTTTTCGGTTATGAGGACTAAATGTCTGGAATGGAAACAGAGCAGGATGTTAAAAATTTGACACAAATCTTTCATCTTTTCTAAAATATGCGTAAAATTTGCCAAAAATCACTTATCTTGTCTCGGAATAAACGCAATTTAGCAGGCCTATTTGAAATACTTCTTGTGAAGTTAGCAAGGTGCAACATTGATTCGGTTGCATTGACCATGTTTTTATTGGCCATCAATTCTCTTCACAGTTGCACCCAAGGGATCGTGAAAATAAACCTAAGATGTCCAAATTTGAACCTGAAACTCCATTAATCAACTTTTAATCATGTTTCTGCAAACAGTTGTCAAAAGGAAAAGTCGTTTACAAAATGAGCATGGTATTTCAATATTTAAGTAACCTTCCAAGCATGAAACTGATTTTAAAAATTATTTTAGAACTTATCACTGTTGTTGAAAACTTGTCCTGTGGTAATTTGTTTAAAAGAGCTCAGAAAGGAGCTCTTTTGAACAAATTACCACAGGAAGAGTTTTCAAAATTCTGTTCAAGTTGAATTTTGGACATTAAAATTGACAAATGATGCCAGCCATGATTTAAGGGTTAATAACACGCAAATCAATATGAGCTTAAAAAACTAATTATATGTTTGTTTAATATCCATTAATGGTTAGTTGACATCAATTCACATTATTTGAAAAAGGAAAAAACCAAACAAACACATTGTGCCAAATAACCACATATTTGCTCAATCCTTGGAGCACTAAATTGATTTAAGTGGAAATTATCACTGTAATCAGTTTGTGTTGTTGGAAACCAATCCTGTGGCTATTTAATTCCCTTGAATGATACGCTGCAGGAGTTGTTTTAAAGTCTTAGATTTGGATGTAAGACAGAGATATTGACAAATCAAATTATAACAAACAACATTTGATGCTCGCCGTGCTCTTAGGGTATCTCTTGCCATAAAATATTAATTTTTTATAATGAACTTTTATGTCGTTTAGACAGTGACAAACACAACTATATGTGATATTTGGGAATATATTAAAAAAAGTGAATATTTTTATAAGCTTAAAAAGTTTTAATTCCAAGGGAAACTTTAGAAATAATTGTCACCATTGAGCATGTAATAATTGAAGTTACTTTGATATTTAGCAATGATCAAACTGGGATGTGAGTGAGTGAGTGAGTGAGACAGCAAGCGTGCAAATGTTTACTGCTTTTATGAACAATATTTTAGACAGTAGCAAGTTTAAAAGACAAAAAGCATTTACTATATTGACTTCAAACTGTTAGGAATAAAAGATGATTTTTGAAAATAAGTTTAAATTCATATTTCAGGAAGTAACACTGCAATTAAATCTAATTGGGTCTTTGTGTTCTGAATATAGTGACAAGTTCTAAAATACACCAGACAGGGATTACCACACAATAGCCACTGTCATCACATAATTGATCAAAAGCCACTATCTTAATATCATCTCTCGGTAAAAGCCTTTTGAACTGAAATATCCTTTGATCTTATACCAAAGTTACATCAGACTTAACCTTTTTTCCCAACAAAGTAAGACCTTCTCGCGTGATTCAACTGCAGGTAGTACCACATGCAACACTGTCCAAGAAAGCAGTTGAACAAACCAAATGTCAGACAGCGACCTTTGTAGATTTACCCTCAGGTGTGTCAAGACAAACTGTGCCACTGCCCCTAAAAGCGACAGATTCAAACAGATTTGTGTTCCTCCTTGTGTCTGGAACAGTTAACTACACGTGAAAAAAACAGAAAAAAATCCCTGTCTCGGCTGTGATTGAAAAGGTCTCTACGTCTTCATTCATTACCTTACAATGTCGTTAATTGACTTTGATTAGCTAACAACATGTAACAACTTCTTAATCCATAAAATGCCAAGCACAATTTTTTTTCATTTCAGTGTCAAAATAGTTTTAATGATACTGTTGAAAACATGTCCTATGGTTATTTGTTTAAAAGAGCTCCTGCAGGAGATCTTTTAAACAAATCACCATGGGACAGGTTTTCAACAGCACAAGATGGTCACATTTTTAAATCCTACTGAACATAATTCAACACTCTGAGGGCTAATGTATCATGCAGGGCATATTTTAATCACACTCTAATGAGCATTTGATACCATTTCCTCAATATGCCCAAAAACTCGAGTAATTCTATATTACTATTTTTTATAGGTTCATCTCTGAAAAAAATATGTTAATGATAAGAGCAGAAATATGAGAGGGAATTTTAGAATCCACAAGAAAGCTAGACTTGCTTTGGGACTGTGACACATCAGAATTCAGTGTGAGACCGACTGTATTCTTCTTTTTCTAGGGAAAATTCCATATCAAAACGCCCCACCTTTCCTTTCTTGCCAATCCTTAGTTCATATCATAAACCTCATTACCTCTAATAGTAATTGAAAAGAACTCTAGCCTTAAGCCACATTTGCACCGATCTATTCATACCTCTAATAGTGGGGGAAATCCAGCCTTGAGCTAAATTTGCGCTATTAAAACTACTCATTTTCAAAAATTCAAAATCCTCCCTACTGAATAAAAATTGACATGTATTTCATTAAAGAAAACATATTACAGTAAGTAATTTGATCTCCAATTCCAATTGTTAGCAGCTGGATGTGTATTTAACCCCATCTTTGATAGATGATCTCTGTTCTTGGTCTCATTTTCAGGTGAACAAATGACCCTCATTAACCTCTAAATAGCCACGGCTCCACCCGGAGGCAGGTTCATGTATTGTTAATTATGGCACCTAGTGCGATATCTCCTTATACATTTTTTTCAATCATCCAAGAGCTCATCAATCATAAAGGCTTTAATTCCATGTTCTGTCAACCTCACACAAAACAGTCTTGTGAGCCTATAATTTTGCCACTGGTGTCTCCGAAATCCCTGTGACTGAATAGTTCACAACATGTGTTCCACCAATGTTCAATAACCACCTTTATACTATATAAATCACCTGGGCTTCCCGTGAACTTGGTCAGCCAGGCCTGTTGCGGTTGAGTCCTGGCCTTTGCCACCTGATGGCTAATCGGTCACTGAAGGCCAAAGAGCGGACATTGTTGCAGCCATTGTTGCAGCCATTGTTACCAGCCTCCCCGCCCAGTTTGATATCTGTCTGATCTTCCCTTGTTCATATGGGCTGTTAAAACAGCAAGACTCCTAAAGCTATGGCCAGCGTCAATTAAGTACAGTTTTACTGCAGATCTATGACAGAACTGGACATGTGATCAGGTGACCAGACGAACATTAAACTCGGGCGAACATTGGGGACAACAATGTTACTGCTCGGTTGACTAATCCCTGTGTTTTACTGAATGTCAAGGAGGAAAGCTTATACCTCACAGTCACAAATTAGCAGAGTGGGGATACATAGAATGTTTGTGATACCCATAGAAGGGATTAAGACATAGCTGTGAGATCAGAGGCTGAAAAATGCCCCCAACCCTTGAATTAAAAAGACACACCAGAAAGAATCCAGAAAGCGGAGAAATCAATTCAACCTTAATGACATTTTAAAGAGTCCTCTTCCCTTTTGACTTGCCAAGCAAAACTATGTTAACAAATAGTTTTATGTACTTCTATATCTTATAAGATTTATGACCGATTTAATTTTTCTCTGATTAATGCTTCGAATCATCGAATGCCAAAGGTTAATTGAATTGGAATACTTTCAGCAATTGCCTTTTTTAATAAAAAAAATAGGCCATCGGTCTTGCTGCATTATGCACGATTGAAAATGTCAATTTGGAATTAACTGAAATGACCTGTCAAATTTGACAGTCACTAGAATTAGCTTCACATCCCTGTGATTATCTCCCCTTAGCCTGAGGTAATGGAGCACAAGTTCACTTCTCCAACTTTCTAACAAACTGCCCTCCATTAACTCAAGGACTGCCAAATGGACTTCAGTAAAACTTAAAACTACAACATTGTGCTGTTAAAAACCTATCCTGTGACAATTTGTTTAAAAAGGGCTCCACCAGGAGCTCTTTTAAACAAATTATCACAAGACAGGTTTTTAACAGCCTATTTAAGACTGGAATTTGGACATTAAAATATACTTGTCTGAAGCTTGGCATTTTTAGGGTTAAACTTGGATGTAATCATCGACAGCATTATTTTCTGCCTACTTAGTCAGGGGTCAAGGCAAGACCCTACCCCTATCTTCATCTCCTGAACATCATTACCAATAATTATACTTGAATTTCGGCAATGTCACCCAAAAGGGGAAACACTTAATTCCAATTTTCTGATGTCAGTGAAGTCTCATAGGGCTAATTTGTGTCTCTTCAATTTGGACCTATTTGGCTGTCCTCAAGCCTTCCTGCTTTCTGTCAACCAAAGATGGATTAAGTGATGGTCTCTGTCATGGAAGGAACTCCTGTGCTATATCTACACAGCATCCCACTGCACAAGCTGTTGACCTAGGTTTTACTCTCATTGAACATTGTTAATGGAAAGTAGATTCTGGCATTTATCTCCTCAATCAATCCAAAAAGAGTTGGGTTTGGGTTCTTTAAACGTCCATAGAGAACTGGGTAAAACAGATAAATGCATTACCAAAGAGAAGTACCAAATCTGAATGACAAATATACGACAATATTACAAACCATCAGCAACTGCAAAGCTTACCAGACACAAAGGTGATTTTCATATCATACAAAGTTAAGATGTCAAGAATTTTAACAGAAGCTTTCTTGTCCCAAATTATCATAAAGTTTAATACTTCCAAACATATGTTAAAGTTAAAAACAACTTGGGACATTAATTTCCAGTATACATAAAAGCAAAAAGTTGAGCTTTCAAACACAAAAATTGTGGAGAGTAGAAAAAATTTACAGAAATTATTCAGCGAATTTACATCGGTTTGATGAGATTTCCAAAGGAAATTTCATCAAACCGATGGAAATCTGCTAAATAATTTCTATAATTTTTTTCCAGTGGAACATGTGAATCAAAGAATGCATTTGTCAACTGCACAGGACCAATGGATTTGTTTACAAATACCAAAAATCATTTTGAACTGTGCACTTTCCAAAGAAAACCTTGTTTTTCTCTCAGAAAGTACACAGTTTACAATTGTTTTAAATATTTGTAAACCGAATGCATTAGCTCCGTGTAGATTGGTCCTGACTTGGAATTCAATCGGTCTTTAGACCTCCTCTCCAGTGCCACAAGACAGTGCCTATCTGTTTGTCTGATTACAGGGGGATAGATAAGCCTGGTATCTGCAGTGTGTCAAGATGGTATTAACAGTAGATATAGCACAGATCAACTCGTCAACACCGACATTCAGCAGTCGCATCACTCTTAGTCCGACTCAAGCCTTCCTGCGTGGATATGTGCTGTATTACATGTCAATAATTAATGTTTGTGCAAACTATTTATTGCATGTGATTATAAGAAATATAAAATTCTTTTCACAATCAAATATTAAATTCTTTTAACTTAAAGGAATAAGCAGCTTTCTTGTAAAATCAGAAGCAATAAATGTAGTTTTATGGGCTTTGGTGTAAGTACATTTTAGCTCTCTGTAATAAATACTACTACTAGTAATAAATACTACTACTAGTAATAAATACTACTACTAGTAATAAATACTACTACTAGTAATAAATACTACTACTAATAATAAATACTACTACTAATAATAAATACTACTACTAATAATAAATACTACTACTAATAATAAATACTACTAATAATAATAAATACTACTACTAATAATAAATACTACTACTAATAATAAATACTACTAATAATAATAAATACTACTAATAATAATAAATACTACTAATAATAAGTTTACTTTTCTTATGAGTACATAAATATACTTGTGTAAGACAATTGTGTGAGTGAATGAGCGAGTGAGAGAAAGAAAGATTTAAAGTTTGACACTATTTTCTCACCGCAGCAAGTTTAATGCAGGAGAAAGCCTACATTACAATGTGATTATGGGATGCACTTATGCTCATACTTATGGACTGAGGCTGATACCGTATTGCTGCAGTGCACTCTTTGCCCTGGATCTGGATATAGATGCAGACATTCTCTGGGTGGGATTCAAACGCATTACATTTTAGTCTGTGATTCAGTTTCGATTGAATCAAATTTTAGATGTTTTTTTTCTCTGACATAATATAAATACTAAATGCATATTCTTCATACTTTCAGAAAAAAACGATGGGCATATTTCCAGTGGTGGGCTTATTGTCGGAGATGGGTTTGTACTTGTAAGTGTCTAGGACATATTTAAGTGTACCTGCCAGCCAAACAACCTAATCATCGTCTCATCACAGCTCACAGGAGATTAGCCACTGATGTAAACTAGTGTAACTATGCCGTAATACAGTAATGTAACACCTTGCCAGGGAATGCAAAATAACAATGACCTCCGACTCACAAGACCCTCAAAATATAAATGTTGTGATTTCAATGACCTCTCTTCAAAATTTCGGGGAGATAGGTAGGGAATATGTTTGTTTTATTGAAATATGTTTTTACTGAAATGAATAGTTTTCAGTAGTAAATGATATGTCGGTATTTTTGCTATCATAATGAAAGATTTTGGGGTTAACACCTATTTTCTAATAAGGTCGGGTAATCAGAACCCAAAATATTATTTTTGGGGCCAAACACTGTTATGAATTCAAGGACTGGTGAAATAAATGCACCCCAGGCCTGAAGTTAGTTCTTGCTTATCTACAGCTTCCTAAGCATTGCCATCCCTTCAAAGCACCTGCCCTCCCGACAGATCACAGAGATAACCAGCTATGAGACTTGCAGGCATTATCAAGTTGCAATAATTACAAAGGGAGGTAATCCCTCTGCACAGAGGTCAAAACAATGACATGTGCACTGCATTGTTCAATTACTTACATTATACCTCCTTGCTCCACAACATGAATATTAGCACTGGACACATGTTTTTCATCATAATGATCAGGGGAGGTAATAATAGATGTGAATGTCATGCTGAGTGTATCACATAACATGTCATCTGCAAGCATAGAATAGATTTCTGTTGCTGTCATATGGATATTGCTATTTTATTGTGGAATGATAAAGATGTACCATAATAACAGACTGTATATTAAGTTACTTTCAGCACTGTCATGATATAACTTCAGACTAAGTGCAAGTCTAGACTGTTTCCCTTCAGTGAATGCAAATCAGAAGAAACGAGTCATGCAATATTGACGATATATACCAGCCAATAATAAGAATGAACATCCCGAAAGTCAAGGGAACATATCCATTCATCTTAAGTTGCCTTGTGAGGTGTAAATAAATTCTTTCAAGGGAGCAGTTTCTATTCATCAGATTCGGTTGATTACAGCAGAGCTATCTCCACCAAATCAGCAAGATAGCTTAGGCCAAATAAAAACAACGTTGTGGTTCCGATTACTTGTCTTTAAAATTTAGGGTAGGTCGGTCGGTCAGGAATTATTTTTTTTTATCGAAATAATTTTTTTCTGATATCAAATTTTAACCATTAAGTACTGAGTGGATTTTAGCAAGTCTTAAAACTGTGACTATCTTGTGATGTTGAAAACCTATCCTGTGATAATTTGTTTAAAAGAGCTCCTGTAGGAGCTCTTTCAAACAAATTACCACAGGTTAGGTTTTCAACAGCCTGTATCAGTTGGAATTTAATAACTAAAATCTGCAAATGCTGTGCTCAGCAATTAAAGGCTTAATAAGATAAAATAGGTTTTCAGCTGCAGAAGATGACACAATGTTATTTTTTGTCATTATGACAATAAAAAAGATAGGATCGGCACCCATAATGGAGGCACGGTTGGGTAATCGGAACCACAACATATTTTATTTTTGGCCTAAGCGTATTTAATCTTAAAAATACCTCTATATGTTTATCGTTACATAGTGGTAACATCATTTGGTCTCACACCACCGAGACAAGAAGACATCCCCATCTCTCATTATTAATACTCTTTGATCTATGAGGGTCAGCTAATACAATAATAATTGAAGTACTGTTGGTAAGACAACTGATCATTGGATTACCGGGAACCGCGGGCTGTCCGAGAACGCTTGCGTCATTGAATATCTAATTAGTTTCGCATTACAGTATACAGACGCATCCCGCAGACAGAGTCAGTTTGTTTGCAATCTGCACTATAAAAATGTATATAAATTATTTAGCTAATGTTTATTGTTTGATGAGAATCCTTTAGAAATCTCACCAAACCAATGGAAATCCGCTGCATAACTTGTGTTGATTTCACATATCGTACATTACATACCAAACGTTCGAAAAAATACATGGCTAAATTAATTTTACCCAAAAGAAGAGATGTAAAACACAGTATAACCATAAAGTTTTACACCATTATTACTGTTAATCATTTTATGTTTGTATACTCCATGGCACTACAGTCGTGATATATTGTAGTGTCTATAATGTGTTTTATTATTCAAAATTATATTCATTTTACGGTGGAAAACGTTTTAGTGTTTTCAAAGAGATTTTTAAAATAGTTGAAATTGCTAAAGTTCGTATTACAGTGTTTCATGTTCCAATAAGAGTAAGTAACTCTTAGTTTGAATATGTTGTTTTAATATATCACATGCCATTTTGAAGTTTCATTATTTAAAGACAAGTTGTTTGACCAACGCATGAGACCCAAGGGCATGCCAATTGACATTTTGGGTGGCCAATGGGCATGCATATCATGAAATGTTTTCTTGTAGCTTTACTTTAAATTCGTTTTTCCCCATTGTTTAGGGGTGGGGTGAGGTTGGGTTGTAACGTGCTTTTTAAGGGCTTTCCAATGATAAAACGTTGGTGTATTTCTGACCTCGGCTTTATGGTGGTCGTTTCCAGACTGCCAAAATATATATTCAAATTATATTCGAATTACTAAACAATAAATATCACGATAAAGGTAATACAACCATCGACTAAAATGTACCAGTCTATATCATTTACTAAATAAATAAGTAAGGATGTTCTCCAGAGCGTTGTGCGTTGAACAAAATATAAAAGTTGACATATAAATATAAAGATATCTCAATTTATGTCCAACAATTTTTAATGCCCACCAAGAACCTAAAAAGCTGTACAATTTGTAATTTCGCATGTCATTTCTTGACTTGAAGTGAGTTGACACATGTTTTTGAAAGAACACTAGCACACAATACAATTCTGTTTAACATATCTTCAAATCTTCAAGGGTTTTTATGCAATGAAATACAGTTGACACTTTATAATTAAATTATTGTTTTTGCAAAAACAATTAGTCTACAATCTGTTAGTGATTTGCAAACACGCGCTGGAGATAAAAGATACTTGCACATTGGACAATGTATTGAAATTTTTCATTTGCATCTTGAGATTTCTTCAAACGTATGGAGATCCGATATTTTCTACATTGCTTAGTGTTGTAAATCTGCTGTATTTGTTTTATTTTCAAACACAGCATACACGTTCAGAGTAACTTGGCTTTTTGCACAATGATCAATTTAAATTTTCTAATAGTAGTTTCTAATCGCGTTAAACATGCCATGAGCAACTGTTTTTGTTCTCTGGACTAATGGGTTTTGTTTACAAATGCCAAAACTGTTGTAAACGGGACATTTTATAGAGAAAACCAAGAACGTTTTTCTTTGGAAAAAAGAAATTTACAACCAGTTTTTGAATTTGTAGACCAAACCATTTACCCAGTAAAATGGCTCAGGACGTCGTTAGCAACACTGTGAGCATGTTTTTCTTTAGCGCAAGCACCTGCCATTTACACATGTTCATATTCATTTTAGAATGTACATGCACAATTACTTTACTTTATTGTCGTCCTGTGAAAGGAGAATGTGTACATAAAACTTAAGCGCATTTGACTATTGCTCCTTTTCGACTATGTTGAGTTGAAACTGACAAAGGCAAAGAGATTACTGGGCTAATAACTTTGCTTTCGAATAACTTTGCTTCTGAATGATTGTATTTATTGTAGACTGCACACGTAAACTTGTATACTGCACAAATTTCTAAATTTGTTGCACAGTGTATAATGTATTTTATTGTTTGTAAACCATACTTTTTAAGTGAGGAGCTACGTTTTGGAACAAATTCGTGTACCGCATCGGATACAAAAATGGTTGTTACCCATAAACTTTGTTCATGTATCATTCATCATAACACATGCCACTAAAATAATACAAACCGATTGATTAGGTGTAGTTGTAGTGTTATGCATTTGACGATAAATGACAACATTTGGCTCATGTTTCAACATAAAACTGATTGCTGACTATTTTGTGTTACGACTGACTTTTCATTGACAATTTTAAGGCAAGTGACTGTTTCAAAATCTGTGTGAAATTTCTACGTAACAAGTGCAAACGTCAGTGTATATTGCTTTAGTTTCGAATACAAACAAATAGTGCACAGTTACAAAAACAATTTGCATTTATTAAGTTAGGCACGACGTTTCGAAACATATTCTTGTAATTCGAATCTATTTTAAGATGTCGCACCTCACTCAATAAGTCACCATGAACCGCATCTAATCTTTTATCAACCACCTTAAACATATTGGAGAAGTAAAACCAATTTATGAAGTTTAATTTTATTGTTAAAATATTTTAATATATGGAATCATTTGACCCAAACGTTGTGGCTCATGTTTTAACATAAGACCCCCAGACAATAAGCACAACATCACTTAATCTTCCACCGAGTAACAACATTCATCCTAATTGCGTCAAATCCTCAGGGAAAACCTCTACTTTTTTCATTCAGTATCAGCTGAATATTGCCAGTGAGTTCATTCCCTGAAGAATTTTAACACAGCCAGTTTCAAAACCATCAATGTGTAATTACGTTAGACACAGACGGACAATTTCAACGCCCTCACCACAAAGGAATTTAGGCAGGATAATTCGAAGTAAAGTTTAAACACCCCATGAGAGCAGGCCAAAATACCAAAAACCTCGAACGCTGAATATGATAAAAAGGGTTGAGCCAGTTTTTTGTTCTTCAGGTAGGGAACGTATCCACTCATGTATAATTCTGTTTGAAATCTGTTTAAATTAGAATCCCAAAAGAATCAAACAGTCCATATATTTGTTCCACGTGTACATGTATGTAAATGTATATTATTTTTGTTGGAAGGACTAGTGCAAAGGTGAGAAGGTATATGTTTTTATTTTGAAAGACATACGTATTTTTGGACGGTTGAGCATTGACAACTTGAAGACAAAGAGCATATCTTCCTACATGTTAACATGTTAACATTTTCACAGTTTACATTTGAACCAACTAAAACTTTTTTGATGTTATTAATTCAAACCAATGTACGTAATTACTAATTACGCTCTATTATAAAACTGAGGTGAACAACCAATATAGGTGGATTACACGAAACATTTTGAATATTGTCAGCAACTAAAAATGGGCCAATTGCTTCAAAGCGTCAAAGCGTTGTAAACTGTGCATTTTACAAATTTTCCATTTGCAAGAGCACAGTTTAGAACCATTTTCACATTTGTAAACCTAAACCACTAGCTAAATGACATGGATTTCACGTCGTAACTTTATAACGGCTTTGTGAAACGGTATCCAGGGTGACGTTTCACATATTTATTGTAGTTTTATGACTTCGTTAATTATATCACTGGACCAGTGGCAGAGGACAACAATGCTAAACAACAACGTTGTCAACTGTACACTTTCAAACAAGCTTTTTACTTGGTATAGTGCAGTTTCTAACATTTGTAAACCAATACCTAGGGTTCAGTAGAATGGTTAGGCCAAAAAAAAAAATGTTGTGGTTTTGATTACAAGTCTTTTAAATTTAGGGTAGGTCGATCGGGAATTTTTTAATTTTTTTTATTTATTTTTTATTTATTGTCATC
>JAULCD010584021.1:0-13570 GCA_032361085.1 Calliostoma canaliculatum
CAACAGCCAGTTTAGAATGGAATTTGGACATAAGAATATGGAAAATATTAAACGGTAAAAAAAAGCTAAGTTTTTATTTCGCGATATATGGCAATATGTATCGCAATATATAGAAGTGTATTGCAATATATCGCAATATATCGCAATACAAAATGTGGAGCAATACACAGCTTTAGTGTGCATTAAGGTCAACAAGAGATACACTGAGCAAAGAGGTTCAACTGACGAATGCAAAAGTCGTGCAGTTTTCAAAAAAACCTTTGCGCCAATGGATACGATGTAGAAATGACAAAATCGTTGTCAACTGTGTATTTTCCAAAAAAAGCCTTATTTTACTTTGGAAAATGCAGTTTACAACAATTTTGACATTTGTAAACCAGACCTAGTGACCAGTGTTGGCATCAGCTAACAGATGACGAAAGGATAGTATTGCTTTTAGGTAATTCAGAACAGAGTGTCCAACCCTACCGTTGGCACTTGTTATGAACATATTTACATACAAGTAAAATTGTCCCCAAAACAAGCAAAACTATAGAATTTTCCTGGTAATATGTACTATAATACTTTCAAATTATGTATTCGTTGTTGTTTTAACCCTGACAAAACAATGTATTCAAGTGTCGTGCGAAGTCCCTTGACATGTTTGTTAAAGAGCATGCTGAACTAACAGTGTTAAGTACGTTATACAATAAGCCAAATGGAAATCCAAGGGGATTCGCGGTGGTACATTGTTTCCTTTGGACAATGCGTTCCGTTTAAAAAGGTCAAAATTATTCTTATCTGTGCACTTATCAAAGAAAACAAGGTTTTTTTTAAATGCACAGTTTATAACTATTTGCGCAGTTGTAAGCAAAACCCTTTGTGTCAGTGTTCTAAACTTCTTGTACGTGCATCACGATGACACAAGTTATATTAATAAGCTACATTATTGTCATTTCTTGTCATAATAATTATATTACAATGTTTAACATGTGAAAGCCCTACTATCATTTCCAGCGTGTTTGATTTCTCATGGTAATAACAAATTAGGTAGTTATTTGATATTTCTATATGGCTAAAGCAAAGTATTTAATATCCTTTTTGGTCATAACAACATTTTATGTATAGCACTTTCTGATACAGCAAGTTTAACTATGTTTGGCCATGTAAAAGATAGAGCTGTGTATCGTGGACAATGTTGCGAGAGGATATATCCCGATGCTTACATTTCAATGCGATACGATGTATCACAAAAGTATTGTTTAATAAATTGCGAGACGATATATATGGGTACCGAGAAGATATGTATCGCGATACTTGTCGAAGAAAAACAAATTTCTGATATAGAATTCAACTTGTCTTTTGGACGTATTTATCCCATTTTATAATCATTTTTTCGTAGCATGGGCTTTCCCGACATGTATTGAATGTACTTGGTGCTAACGAGTTACTTTTCCCGTATTGCATTACGAACTTAACTCTTTAATGTCTTGTTAAAGTTCACGCAGTATCGGGATGTATTGTCGTAGGTGGTGATACATCGATGTATCATCAATATTCACGATAAAAGTATCGGGATATATTGCCTAAATGAAATTTTCATCGATGCATCGTATCAGATGACAGGCGGTGACGATCTCAATACTATCGATGAATCGTTACACCCCTAGTAAAAATATTTGTTTCTGAAACTATTTAAGGTGTGGTGATTAAAAAAGTGTTTTTAACATTACATTATAATGAAAATATTATCTTATCGTATGAAGACATATTAAAAGTATTTTAATTGCATTTTATTATATATTTTCAATTTAGAATCTAAATTAAGACATTCGTTATACAAAATAGATTTATTATTAACTCTTGGAGTGTTATTGGCATTACTGGTTATTGTCATGGTCCAAAGTAAAACTATCTCAAGAAAAATTTATAGAAATTATTCAGCGGATTTTCATTGGTTTGATAAAATTTACTATGGAAATCTCATCAAACCAATGGAAAACCGCTGAATAATTTATAGAAATTATTCAGCGGATTTCTATTGGTTTGATGAGATTTCCTATGGAAATCTCATCAAACCAATGGAAAACCGCTGAATAATTTCTATATGTTTTTCCAGTGTATGTTGGCTGTTGTGACCCATTCTGCGGTGGTTTATTTGAAATAGCTCCCACAGTAGAGCATTTCAAACAAGATATTGAAAACAGTAAACGCTGCAAGGGTTAACCATAGGCCAATTCATTTTATGTCCAATGAATAAAAGCTGTTTCGCATTATCAACATCTGTCTCCATCTTTCATTGTCTACATCTACGTCGATGTGTGTGGGCTTAAGAAGATTTGCTTTTGATCAATCTTGTATGGAATGTCACAGTATCAAACCTTATATCTCCGCAACATCCATAATTACCTATCAATAAACAGGCGAGGCATAAAAATTAAGTATTATACAGAAAACATTGACATTTGTAAGTGTTAAACTAAAACGTTGTTTTTTTATGATTACTTATACGAAAAGTCATTTCTTTAAATCTTAACTATGATATTAGGAAGAAAAGAAAAAGCTAAAAACTTATCTAATAAGATAAGTTCACAAATGTTAACATCGTTAAATACTGTGTTCTTTTAAACAAAAAAAACGTGCTTTTATTTTGAAAGAGTACAGTTTAAAACGATTTTGGTATTTGTAAATCAAATATATTGGTCCATTCAAACGTGAAAGTATGAGACCATGATGACCAATAATAAACCATGAATTTATTTAGTAAATAACAATGAACCAGCTCTGGTAACCGAACAAGATGGAGCTACTATCACATATCCATACAGTCTTTAGAAATGAAGAACTAATACAGAAGGCTATTATCTACGCTGACAATGGAGAGCAAACACAAAGGAAAAAACATGTTTTGGTCCTTGACACAAAGCCACGATCAATTCTCTTCCGATGTAAGGATTGACACAAGCGCAGAGTAGGATCATTGAGTTCAGTAACATTGTCTATGTTAGCACAGTGACGTAGATGGTCTCTTGGGACCGCCTGATGTTGATTGCACGTTGTGTTCTAATCTGACATGGTGGTTGAGTCTGGATGAGGTCTTTATTCACCGAGATGGTCTTTGGTCATAGAGAGCGTTAATCGATATTTCAACTTGAGCGTCGGTGTAAACTGGGAGTTTTACTGTCTGGATGGGAAAATAATCGACATGGATGTTGTGAGGGATTATTACTGACATTTAAAAACTACAGGACTCTAAGACAACCTGTTCAATGCGTTCGAGTTGCTGAACACATTAATTCGCTGAGGACAAAACTCATTACACGTTTTAAAAACTCTTGCTTCAGCCCTGCGTTACCACATTGAAACGAGCGAATCAAAATAAATAAGGCTAGAAGCTTCCCAACAGCATTGCGTTAAAGCGTTGAAAAGAGCAAATAAAAGCAAATTCGGCTTGAAAGTTTGCTTCAGCATTGTGTTAAAATATTAAAACAATCGTAAAAAAGAAAATTGATAATTTAACTACGTTCTATGTTCTGTACCTGGCAGTAAAAAAACTTTTACATTACACATTACATGTAGGGTTACGCACCATTGGATTATCTAGGTCTTTTGTCTGTCAAGATAAATTATATCAGACATAAAGACCTTGGCTATATAAAGATGCAATAATATATGTATACTTCTTTACAATAAAATGTCATCACAACTTTCTATGCTATATTTAAATGAAATCTTTTGAAATAGTAGTAAGATATAGTTATGAACGTTGATTTAAAAACTTTCTACATTATTAAAATGCCTCAGGAGTACGACTGACATTTTGAAAAGATTATTAACCCTTTAAACGTTGATGCTACCAAATGTCAGTTTGTATCTAAAGTTGTATCTGAAGTTATTGTAATCCTATCCTGTGGTAACTTGTTTAAAAGAGCTCCTTTTAGGAGCTCTTTTAAACAAATCACCAGAGGATAGGTTTGAAACACTACAAGGTTATAACAGTTTTGAATAAAATAAGTCAGTCGTGTTTAAAAGGTTAAACGTACTTTTAACAAGACATTTCTTGAAGGTGAATCATGTATTAATGATTAGCATGTAAAATGAACTGTTGATAAACATTTTTTAACATCTTTTCTTTTCTCGTCTTTAATTACTTCTGCACTTTGCCAATGTGATCAGCCCCAAGGTTATAAAACTTTCTAGAGTTTGATTTATTGCTCAGCTCTGGTTTCATGCTTAACTTTAACTTTAGATTCAAAGGGCAAATTTGAGCTTGAAGTTGAGTTGAGAAGGGAGTTTGTTTTATAACCTAAGGGCCTAATCACAAAAGTCAAAATTGTTTCGCCACGAATACTAGTAGCTAATATACAGCTCAAGCAGTGGTACTTCATAATCAATTAATCAGAATCGTTATGAACTACACACTTCAAGAGGAAATGCGTTTTTTTTATAAAAAAGAAAGTACACTCGAGCTCTTAACAACGATGTACATGTAGGTATGTATATATTATATGTGAACCTAGTAGCCCCGTGACGTATCAAGCGCTTCAGCAGTTATAAACAATTGCAGTATATTATGTCATTAAAATTTAAGACCTCTAGTTTCTCGTTATTGATCTGAACGCTGACTTTTAAAGTTCAACGCGACACACAGTCTGATAAGTAGACATTTTACTTTGACCTTTACGTAATGTAACTGACAAAACATTTATGTAGACAGTACTTTAACTGTTTGTGATATTTGTAACACAATGAAGACAATAAACAAACTAACCTAAGATCATCTTCAAGTGACATTTTAGTATGTAAATATAGGATTAGTTAATCTTCGTGATGTCACTACCAAATGCTTGCAGACACAAAATCTGGTTATATTACTGTAACGTTTTACAAACGGGAATACATTTAAAAAACATTAGTTTAAAGAACTTAACGATGCCAATTGCACGTCTGAATTTAAACATCTTAAATTAAACACAAACAGTCCCTTAAAGCTAAACCAAGAGGAATTTGAGTACCAGGTCTACGTTCTTCAAAACGACGGCTAAGTTGATCGTAAGTGCTTAAATATAACACTGGCTTACGACTGTCATAGCGCAGAAATCGCTTTGGAACCGGTGCCATTTGGCACCGATTCCAAATCGATCTCTGCGTTACGACAGTCGTAAGCCTATGGTGAGAAATAACTTCATGAGGAGATAGTTTTTAAAATCACTTACGATCAACTTAGCCTAAGATCGCTTTAAGGAACCAGGGCTTGGTCAACACAGCATATGTAGGTATACAGGCATAACGCTTCAACAACAACGTTAGGTCATCTTGGCACAGACAATTGTGAAACATCTAATTATAAACAGTGAAAAGTGTGTAAAAATATAATGAAAAACATTATATCCAGTGCTTCGTACTTACTAAATATCGCTATATTTCAGAAAAAGAAAATAAACAAACAAACCGTCGTAATAATTCATCGAATGTGTAGTTAGAATGGAGGCAACACAAAGAACTCGCTATCCGTTTCCAGAATCAACACGCTGTTCTTATATAACGCTGCTTTGGTTTTCAACTTGGACGCTCATGCCAAATCCATCGAGAAAACTTTAAGAATCGATCGCGACGACGATGACAAGCGAACTACGTGCTAGAAGAAACACTGATGGAAAGACATAAACAGTTTGTAAACAGAAAAATCTAACCCAGTGCTATTCTATTCAGCTGCGATATTCACGTCGATACATCACAGTATTCATTGAGATCATGGGTTTGGTATACAAATGTCAAAACCGTTGTAAACAACGGTTTTGACTTTTGTATACCAAACCCAGTGGTTGTCCTTACCTCATGGTAGGGTGACAGACCCTGGCATCACCAGCAGCCACAGCTTGTAACAGCGTTACTCTTTCTCCTCATATACTTGCCGCCTCATGTAGTAGTAACTGTAGTCTCCTTCAGCCGACCAATGGCGTGCCCGTATTCATCAGCCAGGGGATGGCACTTACAGAACATAAAGACGACACCCTCCTGCAACCGGTGCTGGTTGGCGTGAAGAAGTCGACGTTACATGCAATTGCGGATAATTGTCCGTTGAATATTGCCAGTTCCTGGTCCCGAACACCTCACCCTCTGTGATGCGCTCAACGGAGACGTAGCCGCCACCATAGGCAGCTAATGAGCTATCTCTGACAAACCCAACTGGTCGTCGGTCTCACATCGGGCATTCCAACAGCGCTTGTTGCAATTGCGGCGAGCGTCTAATTAGAAGTCTACTCCATTAAACAAGACGAATCCAACTGATCTAGGTAGGTAGAGCGAGGGTGAATGCGGCCCGATCGAATCTGCTCTGTTGGAGATGGACGACTGGTGCTCTCGTTAACGAGGGTCCTCGCATGCACGAAGGGCGCCGGCCAGATCACATCTTGGATTAGATTAAAGCAGTTCGATTCGAGGATCTATCTGTGCTGCTGGAATTTGTGCCAATTACTGACAAAATGAAATGCACAAATATTGATCCACAGGCCGCGGTGACTATCTTGATACGATATGATAAACGTAAGGCGCAGGAAGGCCGACTCGTGAATGTCAACAAACAAGGATTTCTGAGTCTAGCCACCGACTTCATGCACCAGTTATTCGTCTTGCTTTGATTTGTATTTTCTCGCTTCCTTTCTCATATCCTCTCCCGCCAGAAGGAACCCTTATATCTGACTTCCCTCTGAAACCTTGGTACCAATTATTCTATCGATTTCCCGCGAGTTTCTAGACGGTATTTTAAAAGACTATGTAGAAAGCAATCATTCTATGTCATTACCACTTGGGAGGTTCGTGGCCATGAAGGTAATGCATTTATCCTAACACATTGGGAAATTGTGTTCATTCATATTACCTCAAGCCCAAGCGACTCGTGGTCTTGATGGAAGGCAGATAAAGAATCCAGCTAGCGCTGGTCGGCGGATCAAAGTGGCACCGCGTGGAACCAGGCGGCGTTCTCTCTGGAGAATTTGGCGCTCATCAAACTCACAGGAAAGCTCGTTTAATATCACGGACGCTGTTTCACGAAGCCAGCATAACGTTGCAACCTCGTAAACCATGTCGCTGAGCCATTGGGCTAGGTTTACAATAACCAAAATCGTTGCAAATTGTGCACTTTCTAAAGAAAAACTTGTTTTTCTTTGGAAAGTGCACAGTTTACAACGATTTTGGACTTTTGGTTTTCGTAAACAAGTTTTTCTTTGGAAAGTGAACAGTTTACAACGATTGTTGGGCATTTTTATTGGTTATTGTGATCGCAACCCGTCGGCCATGTCTTTGAGCCAATGGTTAGCTTTACAACAACCAAAATCGTTGTAAACTGTGCACTTTCCAATGAAAAACTTGTTTTTCTTTGGAAAGTGCATAGTTTACAACGATTTTGGACATTTGGTTTTCGTAAACTTAACCTATTGACCAGTGAAATGATTTAAGAGGTCGTAAATTTAAGTAGTTTTGTGAAAGCTGGTCCTGGCCAGGATCGATAGATCTTCTGAAGCAGACAAAATTGCATTTCTCAGACTTAGCCCTCAATCGCATCTCTATCTCCAGTTGGAGGGCACGAAAAAGTCACTTCGCAAACTTTATCATTTCCCTTTTCAAAGCCCGTGTTCGGTAAATCATTCATTATAGCGTTCACTCTCACATCTCGAGCTAATAATCAATATTAGATCGCATATTGCTAGTTTCTATCATTGCATGCTGAGAGCAGGTTGCCACACTCTCGGTGTGAATGACGGCTCATGTCGAAATCCTCAATCCGCTTGTTTGCCAAATCGTTCGCCAGCTCTATAACTAAGCAGCCTGTGACGAATAGCAGTCTCGTGTTAATGGGTAAGCGTAAATGGGGTATTCATGGCACTATATTAAGCCTATCATCAATTCAAGAACCATTACATTTAGCAAGCTGGCAGTTTTGTTCCCACAGCGTCTAAATGGCGTCCAAATAATACAGCTCTAATTGCGCTCTGGCCTCTATTTTTGACGAGTTGTCTTTTGATCACGGAATCTTTTTTGTTGATTTGGTTCACAGCGCTTGTGGCATCAATGGTTGATTTTATGTGAGGATTTTTCGAATACCATACGTCTAGCATGAGGCTGATTGTTGAAAACCTGTTTTATGGTGATTTGTTTAAAGTCGCTTCCAATATATACCTCGCTCATGTTATTCCCCACTAAAGAAACCACAAATAAATGTCTCTCACCCTTTCTCTTCCTGTCTCCATTCCCCTTTCTCCCTGTGTCTCTCTCCCCTTTCCCCCTCATTCTTTCTCCCTCTCATTCTTTCTCATATCTCTCTCTACCTACCCCTACCCCCCCCCCTACTAACACACACATACACACAACCATACACACACACAACCATACACACACACACATACACACACAACCACACATATACACACACACAACCATATACACACACACAACACACAACACACACACTCACACACACACACACAACACACAACACAAACACACACACACACAGCACACACACAACACACACAACACCCTTTCCCATTCAAACCTAATCATAGACGCCCTCCCTTTTTTCAACATCCGGAATCTGTCCTTGAATTCTTATCATTCCGTATCATTTCTAAAATGAAATTGTAATGATTGTTCTTTTTTTTAAAATAAGGGGGGTTCCCGGGATGAAAGACCTGTGGCCCGTTCCTCAAAAGGATTTTAGGTTAAGTTGATCGTGAGGGATTTTTGAAACAATGTCCTGCTTTGAGGAAAGGGGCCATGTTCAACATTTTCCAAACCCTGGATTACATCACTGTGACTCATTTACTATAATTTCTGCGCGACCTTTTTTCTAATGGAAAGAAAGATTTACATCGATCACAGGACCCCGTTCCCCAAAGCTCTCGTAAGACTAAGCCGTTTTAACTTTCATCTTAGCGACAAGTTACGAGAGCGCTAAGATAAAAGTTAAGACGTGTTATCTTGCCTTGCTCCCTGTCCCTGGTTCTTTGACTATAAAGCAGAGGAAATGTTCAGTAGTCATGGAAAAACATTGACAAAGATCCATCTTAACATACGATAGCTTTGTGGAACGGGATCCAGCTAGTGTCATTCTCCTGTTTTCCCCACGCAAACACATTAAACTGGCGAGCCTACTAGCACTACGAAAATAGCATCATATATTACTGATATCTAAAAAAACCCCACCAAAAACCGACACTTTATTTACATAATTATAAAACTTCTCATCTTTAAATGTATCACAGTACAAGAGTTCTTACATGAATATGTACAAGCCATGATTAATAATAAGGCCAACAAAAATAAATGTTGTGGTTCCGATTACAAGTCTTTAAAATTGTAGGTAGGTCGGTCGAAAATTTTACTTTTTTTTATTAAAATAATCTTTTCCTGATATCAAAATTTAACCCTTAAAGTGCTGAGTGGATTTCAGTCAATCTTCAAGCTGTGACCACTTTGTGCTGTTGAAAACGTAATCTGTGATAATTTGTTTAAAAGAGCTCCTGTAGGAATCAACACAAGGCCGTTCAAGACAGCCTGACACTCTTTAAATAGCATTAGAAGTAATGAAAATAGCTTAGAGACGTTTTGGATGTCAACTTTCTGCGTCTCAACGCAAAGTTTCAAAAAAATGGTGTGTGGATATGACATTTCAGATGTTTGAACACAACCTTTCAGCTGTATGAACACAACATGTAAAATGTATGAACACAACATATTAGATGTATGAACACAACGTTTCAGACATGTGAACACAACGTTTCAGACATGTTAACACAACGTTTCAGACATGTTAACACAACGTTTCAAATATTTGAACACAGCGTTGCAAATGTATGAATAGAACGTTTTAGATATGTGAACACATTTCAGATGTATGAACACAATATTTCAAATGTATGAACATAACATTTCAGATGTATGAACGCAACATTTTAGATGTATGAACACAACGTTTCAGATGTATGAATACTACGTTACAGATGTATGAACAAATTTCATATGTATGAACACAACGTTTCTGCATATGTATATGCTCACTCCTTCAGGAGTAACCAAATACTCCGAAACGTTGTGTTAATACATCATGACATTTGAAATGTCAACTTGCTCTGAATTAGTATGTCATTTATCTCACTGTTGTAAGTGTAGTGCATAAATACATTCATCAACAATCACCAGAAAAAATGCATAGAAATTATTTAGCGGATTTCCATTAGTTTGATGAGATTTCCTATGGAAATCTCATTAAACCAATGGAAATCTGCTGAATAATTTCTAAAAAAATTCAGTGGATATAGTTATGTATCACAGTTACACGTTGATTCGTGTGACATAAGGGTGATATTGCAAAACATTGCGCCAAGTCTTCCACACGTTACGAACCTCACTGTCTGAAAAACATTCTGCTTTGGCAATCAATAATGTCTTCATGATGTCGCTGTTTTAGTACAGCCATCAAAGTATTCATATTGATAAAAGAACAAAAGAATTGTTCGGTCTGGGATAAACAAACTAAACCTACGCTGTCTGCGTCAATTTACTGACGTGAGTATTTTCTGCCTCCTGTGCATTTATGATCTAAAACAGCGTTACGTAGCAACATTAAATATAAAATGCCATCCTAAATCATTATCTAGTCACGTTATATTGTTTTGCATGAACTAAAAATTTTATCTGCGACAAAAACAAGATATTATATTTTATATGAAATAGAGATTTTGTAATCGAAACATTTTTTAAGGATTACTGTGATTTGAAATGTGGTTCATTTCCAAGGGTACAGCACACGCCCAGAATAATCTTGTTTAAACAGATCTGAAGTACGTGTTTAAGGCCCAACATTGCCAAGCTTGCAACGATGATCAAACAAGTCATCAGGATTTGTTATCCAAAAAACTATAATTGTTTTCATAATTAATGCCTGCTCTGCTTAGGTTCGCTCTTCAAACGGTTTACACGTCACGTTCATCACAAATTAGATGACAGTTTTAATGAGGTTAATTCTTTGAGGGACATTTATAAGAAGTAAGGTATAATTCAGGTCTTTATGGGTGTCAATTTCTTTGCACGTATGTTCCCGACGTTTCGGAGCATGTGTAATTCATCTGATGAAGGTGCAAGCATATGCGCTGAAACGTCGTGAACATACGTACAATTCACCTGATGAAGGAGCAAGCATATTCCCAGAAACGTCGTGAACACACGTACAATTCATTTGATGAATGAGCAACGTCTTATTTTATTTTAACCTTTCAGAACACAAAATAGTCTTCTCTTTGAAAAAATTATAGCCACAACACTGACGTCACAGCATGATGCTGACTAACTTGGCTTTAAGACAGATTCTAAGTTTACATGGACACTGCAAAAATGCCATACAAACTCCACTGTGTCAAATGACACAATCGTTAGAAACATGGAAATCTCAAATGACACAATCGTTAGAAACATGGAAATCTCATAAAACCAATAGAAATCTGCTGGATAATTTATACATATTCTTTCTCATGAAATGTGCACTATCCATACACAATTGTCAAAAGTGTTGTAAAATGCAAACCAAAGAAAACACTTTCGTCTATGGTAAATGAACAGTATTGGTGCTTGTAAAACTAACGCATTGCGTATATACGATGTTGATTCAGCTTTTTTTTTTCTGAAAGCTCTATTTTTTATTTTAAATTGTAACTTTAAAAGAAAAGACTTGCAACAAATTTACACATGTTACAGCAATGTTCACAGTTGTTTGCAAATTTAACTAATGCTAAAATTGTTGTTTTTACGAAAAAAATATGTTTTTACAAAGAGAATATGTATTTCTTTGGAAAAATGTACAGTTAACAATAATCTTGGTGTATGTAACTCGTTCCCCAGTGAGTACTTGGTACATGTACATATATTTCTAGAGAAAAATAATGGTTCGGTTACAAATGCCAAAACTGTTAGAAACTGTACAATTTGTAAAAAGAATATTGTGATAGCTATTTATGCAATATCTTTACATCTATTTCCATTTTTTTAACTGATTCATTTTACAAATACTATTTTTTAATCATAAAATGTGAAAAATGCGCAGTTGGCAAGTTTTCTCATTTATGCTTATTCAGTATATTTTTATGGAACATCTTCGATTGATCACATATCGATATTGAGATAAACCTAACCTTCACAAAGATGTTGCAAGTTTACCATGTCACTAGGTGAACGGGTTTGGTTTACAAATGTCTAAAATCGTAGTAAACGTTGCACTTTCCAAAGAAAAACTTGTTTTTCTTGGAAAGTGCAATGTTTATTACGATTTTTGACATTTGTTAACCAAACCCACTAGTCCAGAGGCATGGTTTACGACGTCGTAAATTTACAACGTATTTGTGAAACGGGGCCCTGATATGGATTTCATGCGTCAGTTTTCGAGTCACAGAACCAACTCCACATTCCATTAGATTGTCATCATGTTCCCGGACAATGGCCATGTTACAGTTTACACAAACATAGATGATGCATCTCGTAATGATTTCTGTATTATTCTAACGAACAATTATCTTCTTATCATTGTTTTCATGCATGCGCTTTTACATGCATGGCATCGTTACATTCTTATGCGGAAATCCAATCGATCGATCGTATTGTTTGTACACGAGATAAAAGAGGCCCATAAAATCAGCCCATCAAATTGCTTTCACAGTGGTAGGTCAAAAACAGCATCCCAAGATGAATATATTAATCAATAAATGTTGTTCATTCATCTCCTACTGATTCAAGGTCACATCGACTAGATATGAAAGCCTTGGTAATTGCTGTAAAACTTGCGCATGTTGCATTTTATTATCGCTGTATAATGTAATGAGAATAATAAAAATCTTTCATTTTGATGTGCACTCGTTGAATAAAACGGTGGGGGAGGATAGCGCCATGGTTAGCGTGCCGGACTTTGGACCAAGAGGTCCGGGGTTCGAATCCCGCCCAGTGAGGACAGATTGTAATGCTGTTTAACACAGTAACACTCGCAGGTTTCACTGCATCACATAACTATATTGGCGATGCAGGCTTTCCTCCTGCAGTAAACATTGCCGCTGAAAAATTGTTGAAAATGGCATTAAACTATAACACACTCAGAGTAAAACAGTCACAAATTTTATAAAACGGCATTGTTAAAAAAGTATTAGTATTGATATTTGTATTGTTATTATTATTCGTATTGTTTTTACTATTATTAATATTAACTGTAAATAATAAAAAATCTCCTTCATTATCGAATACGATTAGAAACTGACGGAGAAACTTTCTGAAGTGTTTGACTTAAGTAATCATTGATTTTACACAATTTCATTGTGCATTCGTTCCCTGCTGTAAAAACAAATTTTAAAAGCAAACATTTTAATCTGTCCTTACATGTCTACAAATGTTAGTCATGTGTTCAATATTTTAAAAAATATGTTTGTATATTAAGACTGATTCTTAAGCGATTATGTGTATCTCGCAACAAACACTAAAAATGAATAGAAATTATTTAGCGAATTTCCATTGGTTTGATGAGATTTCCGCCGGAAATCTCATCAAACCAATGGAA
>JAULCD010584132.1:0-13564 GCA_032361085.1 Calliostoma canaliculatum
AAAAAGCATTCTATTTACAACCTTCTTATAAGTCACAAACTAAGGCGCGGTTACCTTTGTTGAGATAGTTTTATAAATAGGGTCTGTACATGTATGTCTGTATCCAATACACACAGCAGCAGTTAACACAAACTCGTCCGTAAATCCCATCAAAAAGACAAACAATTTAAAACAATTATATCATGAACAATAACCAATTATGACCAACTTTATTAACACAAACTATTTAGGGAATTTCAACAAAAAATGTCTTTAGTGTCCCAGTTGTACAAATAAAACCAGTTATTAACTCTATCTATAATGTGACATTCTTACTCCTAATGCGTTCTTAAGCCATTTTTATTCTACAAACCAAACACTCGTCAGTTACGCAAGAACTCTTTATTTTTACTTCAACCACAGATGACAAAGTTAGTATTATTCGTATGAAAATCAATCAAATGTACCCCAGGTATGAACGTTATTATGTCTTTTATGTAAAGCATTATTCAACAATATTCTAATGGGTATCTGAGAACAGCTTGCTGAAAAGGGCACCCAAAACACCGTACATAACTAACTATTATTCTAATTTCTTCCCACACCACCATGAACAGATTATTTATATGGGTTGATATTACAGATGTATTGTCATTTAGACAGTGACAAACAGAACATGTATTATGTTTAGGATTACACTATCTATAAAAGTGTTTATTTTATCATTTTATGTGATTGCCGTTGTGTGTGTTTTTTCAGACAGTGTAATTCCATATATAACACATGTTGTGCATTTTATAAGATAAAGGTATATATAAAACTAGTTTTCCTTGATTGTTTTATGTATGCATTATTAGATAATGACAGTTTAGTTTGTTGTTTGTTGTTTGTTTTTGTTTGTTCGCTTGTTTTTTTGTTTTTTGTTGTTGTTTTTTGTTGGTTGTTTTTTGTTGTTGTTAAATTACAGTATGTAATCAACAACATCACTTGTCTCAGAAGTTGCTAAATCATAGTCAAGGCCCCGCTCCTCTAAGTGATATTAAGCTAAGTCCTGTGTAGTTGTTTCTTATCCTAGGTTTACGACTGTCACAACGCAGAAATCGATTTGCATCTGGTGCCGAATGGCACGACAGTCGTAAGCCAATGCTGTATTTTAGCACTAACGATCAACTTTGAGAAACGGGGCCCTGGAGTAAATAAACAACGTTAAAACAAGAGGTAATATAGACACAACGGATGCTTGAAAGATCTCTAAAGTTTTCAAAAATGACTTTCACCAAAACCGAAGTCGATTCAAATGCTTACTCTGCATTGTAATAATAAACACACCAACAGAGATTGGATGGTTGAGTGGAGTACCAAGAGATGATTGACTTTGTCAGCAGTGTACATTTTCTGTTGTAGGATACCAGTTTCACTATCTTTATAACATTCGTGGGATAAAAGTCATTATCGTATGGTGTATTGCATGTAGAACCCGGCCATCATATTACCAATTATCTTGTTATTATCGTATTGCATTTTCTAACTGCAATGTATTAGCATAAAGAAATAAATCCGATAATTTTACGTTAAATGACACCAATACTTAACCCTTACCGTGTGGCTAACGGAAATATCCAGGTCAGGCTAATAGTCTGAACCGGATATTACCGTGAGCCGCGCGGTAAGGGTTAAGAATGTTCAAAGGTGTAGTTATGTCAAACCTTTAAGTAAATTTCAACCATTAACTCAACTGAAACTAACATAAGTGTTAATATTGAAGTTAAAAAGTCAAATAAAAGGGTAATGCCTTACAAAATGCGCAATTTACAGTGTTGCTGCTGTGTTGGTTTGTTTAAGGGTTAAATAGCCGACGATGTCAGAGGATAAACAGAGATGATTATGTCAAACAAACAAATACATTTTACATTTTATGTCAGAAAACAGAATTAAAAAGATAACAATAAATAAAAAGTAATTAAAAGATATGTTTTGTTACGTGTCTTAAATTGCAACATGTTTTTCAATTAATTTAAATTACGACAAAATTTAATTTACTAAATACACCTGTAATGACTACAGCCCCAGTAAAGCATTCAGTGACTGTAGCTTCTTCTTCTTAAATATCCCTGAAATCTGTTTGGCTGAGTTTCATATAGTCCCAAATCCTCTTTAACCCACATAGTCACTGTAGCCTATTTACTCTTCAAAATTAGTTCAGGGCCACGTTTAAAAAACTGTCGTAAATTTACGACGTCGTAAATCACGTCACTGAGTTAATGGGTAGGTTAGGGATGGTGTTATTTGACGACTCCATCACTGGGATTGCGGTACTCTGCCCAATTTATGGTCGAAGCTGTCAAAATCAAGAGTCCTAAAACATCTAACCCTCCGATCATTCTAACTCCCATGTGCAAGACCCCTGAAGATGGGTATTCCCATATCCAGTTAAAAGGACTAATTCTGCGTTTAGCACTGCTTTGATTTGTATTATTGTTTGTTGAATGGTCTCCGAACAAGAATATGACACCAGACATCAATTTAGAGTTTTCAATATGGCCAAAATCCAAGTTATTTGACACAATTGGTCTAGTTATCGTAATCAGATAAACTAGTTGTTTAAAATATCATGTTATAGATACTCAGGGTAGCTGAATTCAAATCTAAGGTATAAACAACGTTTCATTTAATGTCAACCTTATTATCGCTGATAGTGTTACATTGTGTTTGCCTAATGACGATTGAACCAAGACAACATTGTCGTTTTTCCTAAAATAAATACTATGCTGAATAACCACTTGGATACACTTTTATCTTTCAAAAACTGAACTCAATCACACATATTAGAAAACCAACAACAAGACAGGCTGACTGTTAGAGAGCATGGAACCAGCAACCAGACAAACTGACGGTGAGCAATAGGAAACAAACAACAACATAACTAGACTCTATGCAATAGGAAATCATCAACCAGACAGGCCGACTGTAGACAAACTGAAACAAACAATATATACTTACTGTGCATTACAACCAACTTAAATTTGGTAGACGTATCGTGTTAACCAGTTGTATGTTGACGTAACACACAATCTAGTCTGAGCCCCAACTTCATTTCAGTTCTGCCCCTGGTACCGCAAGAATTCAAGTACAACGAACGCCAATAAAATCAACGTAACGAGGCAATAAGCACACCAAACATAATCATACTTGCACATACTTGTGTTTAAATAGTTTCAATAAAAATGCCACGTTTTCACAAAACAATGAAAATTTTATTATGGTTGTCCTTGATGTAACTTGCGATATTGACCTGTACACAATCGAGCATCAAGTTAACACCTTATCAGGCAGTGTATCTCCAAACGCTTCCCCTGAGAGGAATCATAAACCGTTAAGAAACGAGATCTCATCGCAAGCATATCATGGCGAGGCATATACTAGACAGCGTTTTCGTGGCACACGTGCTGTGATCGATCTGCAGAAGCTCAGTATTGGAGACAAAAAGCTGGAAACGATAAAAGTAGGAGGTGGGTTAGAGCTTGAGTCCTGGGTGGGGGCTGATTGGAGCTGAAGTCCGGAATTGGTAAGAGGCTGGAGTTGGTTTCTTGAGAGCACATGCGTTGCTATCAGTCAAGATCTGTGTAGAACCCCCGAGTCCACTACGGTTACCAGACATCAATATACTCAATCAACAAAGCAAAGTTCTGAACATAACACAGGATTAGACACGCAGACACAGAAACACGCATATACACTCACTTGCACACACAGACACACCTATAAACACTCACACACAGCACCACACCTACCACAACACAGACATCACACACACACACACATACACACACACACACACACATCACACATCACACACCTCGCATAGACTACGCACACAGATTACACGCACACACCATATTCACACAGGTCTCTCTTACAAACACAAATACAGATACGCATTACACAAAACACCACACAAATCACCATATAATCAACACTACACACACCACACGATGCGTAACACAAAAATAACGTTTGAAAAAATAAACACACACACACACACACACACACACACACATCACTCACGCAAACACACAAATGTATTACTTGCACACCACAAAGGCGCACATATTTTGTAGTATCTTATAACTGAAAAGACATAACTTAGTAATCACAAACAGGACACAATGTTCAGCAGGCAACTTCATCGTTTATTTATGGTGTACTATAGTTGCCATCGCGTGGTGTGTACAAAAGTCGCGTATATAAGGCGACGTCGCTTTAGATCATGGAAAAACTTTTAATAGCGACGGCAATACAAACATGACGTCGCCCACGACGTCGCCCTCGACGTCGCGTTTAAAAACACGACGTCGCCCCCGACGGCCGTCGCCACCCGACGGCCGTCACCCACGACGGCCGTCGAAAAAAGCAACGCTGTTAAATAACAGTTTGTAAACTTAGTGATTGTTGTTAAAATCGCTAATAGATATTTGCCGTACTTAAATTGCCTATTTGTTCGTCGAGGGTGTTGATGGCATGACTTTATCTTGTGTATTTTCAATATTCTCAACAGTAAGGATAGACTTGTCATTTGATTTCTGCTTGGTACAAAAGCTAACAAAATTATCTTCATAAAATGAAAAACAAATAGATATTACTGGGTATTCATGCTACCGTAATTACATTTCTTTACTAATGTTGTCTGGGACAGGGACTATAGATACTGAACTTGATAAGTGTATATTTAAATAATTTGACAGCTGATTGGTACGCACGGTATATACAGGTAACTGAACAGTTAAGCCAGTGATGTCGTGTATTGTATAAGGTTCGACTCGAAGTTATACAAATTATTATTTAAGGTACATGACATGTTTGGTACGAAACAAGGACACTATTTTGAGTTTATTTGTTTTACTGTGCAAGACAGATTAATTCAAGGTTGTTAAGGAAAGGCTTTGTAAAATATTATACAGCCGTACGAGAGTTCCCATAATTAAGCCATAATTTGCCATACTTAAATTGCACAAGACCCATTTGCTTGTCTATGGTGTTGACAACATAATTTCTAAATTACTGACAACATATTTTCATTTCAATAGTAGTGTATTTGTGCTGTTTCTAACAGTAGGTGTGCCTTGTTGTTTGATTTCTACTTGAGACAAGCATTCATCACATTACTATTGATAAATAGACAGATTCATAAGGGATCAGGAATTCTGTAACAAATATTCATGCTTCTGTAACTACATTCTGTACCAATGATTACCTTGATGGGGATGACAGAAGTGGACCTACGGATAGGTTCTTATTAAAAGTGGGGAGTCAAAGTGTATGTTTATACCAACACATAATTAATTTGAAGATGATTTATAAATAAACAGCTTCGATGACTTGTGCCCTTTTACTGGCTATGTGTTGTCAGTCGTGTATCAGTATTCTAACCGTTTATCAAGTCCATCAGGAGCCAGTTAAGGTCGGCATAAACACAGTTTCAGAAAGATGCCGTTTTACAAAGCCGTCATAAAGACTCCGTGACATAGTTTATAAGGTCAGTGTTTCCGTTGGATTTTTAAAAAGCCGGTCATAGGGACCGCCTGTCTAAAAAAACAGTCCTACTTATTTTCTGGACACCATAGTAGATTACAACTTATTTTGCATACTAAACCTTCAATCTGCTGACATCAAATGATAACTAAGAAACATAGCTTGGTCTATTGTACTGTGTGTTTTAAGCGTAGTGCAATGGACCAAGCTTTGTTTCTTAGCTAATTAACTGTGTATATATACTGTCCTAATAGAACTCACGACTGAACTTGATTATTGCCAAATTTATTTCTACCGGACAAAGAAACCGACACGCTTAAAATTTACCAGTCCGGGTTATATTTTACCGGTCAAAAGCCGACATATACCGGAGAACGGAAACACGAAAGTACTAAATTTACAATGGCCATTGGCTGAATTTCATGGTTTACGACGTCGTAAATTCATAATGGCTTTGTGAAACCGCACCTAGGCCACCGTTTCATGGAGCCTTTGATACAGACAAATAAATCATGTTACGCGACCAACAGACTAAATGTATTGTAAAATATTCACTTTAAACCATGTCAATAAGCTAATAAGTTTGTTTTACAAAATGTCAATCGTTTTTTTACTGTGTAAAACAAGTCGTACACATTTTTGGGAAAAATGGACAGAATACAACATGTTTTTTTTGTATTTGTAAACCTAACTATTTGGCTCAGTGACATGGGTTATGATGTCGTAAATAGTTTCGTGACACCGCACCCTATTGTAAGTCGATCACGGCCCCATTCCTCAAAGTAATTTTTGGCAAACTTGATTGTAATTACTAAACTATAATATTGGGTTACAACTGTCATAGCTCATTTTGCACCGGTTCCAAATTGATTTCTGCGCTACGACAGTCGTACGCCTATGATAAGAAACAACGCTACAGGACATATAATCACTTACGATCCTCTTAAAACTAAGATCACTCTGAGGAACGGGTCCTAGGTGATAAAGATGCTTGTCACCAGATTTTAATCAATCACTTCCAGAGGTGTCAGAGTTGGGTTTAACGTTCTGGGTCCCGTTCCTCAAAGCGACCTTAGGCTAAGTTAAGCGTAAGCGATTTTTTAAACAATGTCCCGTGGAGTTGTTTTTTGTCATTAGCTTACAACTGTCGTAGCTCAAAAATCCAAATGACACCGGTCCCAAAGCGATATTTGCCCTACAACAGTCGTAAGCCAATGTTATATTTTAGCACTTACGAGCAACTTAGTTTAAATCGCTTTGAGGAACAGGTCCTGACTTTCTTGCAATTTCAAATGGGTCAGTTTAACTCTTGGTTTGTTTGAAAAGTTCTCAAATAAGGTCATTCGTCAGCATAAAAGCAGCAGGTAAAGTTGGTCGATAAAACCCCTTTGAGCCTAAGTCAAGGCTTCAATGTTTAACAAGGTTGCCTCTTGCTTGTGTCAGTTGCTGGCTTGTGAACTATCTCTTCATCAACTCACTCTCGCTCATTCAAAGAGGAATGTGTAGGCGCGAAGATAGTAGTCGTAGACTTTGAACAGAGTATAGAATTTTAAATACATCAAAGACAAAATATGTATGTGCGATTTCGTGCACAGATAAAATTCTGTATAGTTTAGGCAAGAATTGCTCCGATAGCAAACTCAATTTAATGTCTGAATAATATCAGTTGGAGATCGCTGAGAAACAATATAAAAGGAAAGCATTAATGGAATGCACCTCAATTTCTTTTAATATTTCGGACTGTGTGACTGTCTCGCAACCTACCAGCATCTTTTGAAAGATGTGATTTACATCTAGAGTTGTCCCGTGTACACTTGTGATAAACATCATAACAAGTTAATGAAATAGTTTAGAGAGAGCAATAAAGACAGACCATCCACGGACACTGATTAGGTGTTTGGAATGGAAATGCAAAAGAAACAAAGTTTAAGTTCTAAATACGTTGAGTCCTTGGTGTATTGTATAATACACTCATACACTTCATTTGGTGCAAAGGTCCGACAAAAACAAAAGTGTCATAAAAACCGTACTGCTACATTCCACATATGTAAAAGAAATTTGTGTTAATGTTTCTTTATGTGAAACTCTTGAATAGCGTATCGATGTTAGCATTTGTGAACTAAACCGGTTGTCCCTAAGTGGAACAGCTTCAGCGATCAGGTCGGGCTGTCTACCTTGAACTTTCGTCTAAATAACGTGCTGGAAATAAATATTCACTTGAATGGATCATCTGTGGTAGTACACGTTACCAACACGTTTGTTAATATTGTACAGTTATAATCAGGTGAATATTTTACTACTTTAACCAAATGTATCTCCGACACACGTCCCAGGTATTTATGGTGTTATATTTAACTCTTAGAGCGGTCTAAACTTGTCGGTTTAAATGCCCAAATGTGAATCTGAATAGCCTGTTGAGAACTATCCTGTAATAATTTGTTTAAAATAGGTTCTATAGGAGCTCTTTAACAAATTATCACAGGATAGGTTTTTAACAGCATAAGTTAGTCTTAATTTTAAATACTGCTAAACGGTTTGGCACTCAAAAGGTTAAAGGTATGAGTGAACGTGAGATATGTAATACTCAATCTGAAATATCAGCTATGTTTTTAAATCTTGTAAACATAAAACAAACACCATCTCATTTGCAATAATAAAATTCACAGTATGTTCCTTTAATGTTTTTTAAGTTGTGTAATAGCTATTGCTAGGTCAATTGTTGATAGGATTTAGTGTGCATTTGTACTCTATTAAACCGACACACTTTCGAACCTTATGCTGTTTATGTTGTAAATACGTAGTAAATTCTGAAATTAGTTTGCACATGATTTTATACATTTATAAATAACACACGTCAATGTATTCAGAAACATGATGCCACATTTCAATAAGCTAGAGTCAACAAACTTCTGCAATTAGATTTAAAATAAATACTGTTGCCCTTTGGATTATTTACAAAATTGACTCACGTGGCTAGCTGTACCAAAAAACTGGCGAATTTGACAAGCGCAGACATTAAATGTTGATATCCTCATCAATGTAAACATACGGCCCGTAGATTTAAAACTATTACTTTGTTAACATAATTTCTTATCAACATGTGTGTGTATATAAAGTAAATCTTGCTACATGAAATGTGGAGCTTTTAAATCACTCTGTAAGTTATGTAAGATAAGTTCTAAAAAGCGTATTTCCCACAACTTAAAATGTTCAATGTCCCGGATTCACAAGCACATAACTCTCGAGATGGTTTATTCATTTTTGAACATTTAATACATTTATATCTAAAACCAAGGGAAGCCAACAACGGGACCCCGTTTCCCAAATTCGTCATAACTTTACGATGTCACAAACCATGTCACTGGGTTAATGGATTTAGTTTACAACATGTTTTTCTTTGGAAAGTGCACAGTTTACAACGATTTTGGACATTTGTAAGCCAAACTTGTCAGCTCAGTGATTTAGGTATACGACGTCTTAAATTTACGAACCAGTGCCATACACAAGTAATTGGTACAAATCATCTTTTTTATTTTGCAAACGAAGTTATTTTAGTATAATTTACATAAACATTTCTCTTGGGCGGAATTCAAAACATAAGTTATATTTGAAATGTCCAACATTCAATGAGCCATCAATGTAGTTTGAGTTTGCAAAGTTAAACATTATTAGAGTTTGTTTTTGTAAAGTGACAAAACTCGCAAAACCTTGACTAACACTCAGAATATCTTATTTACAATAGAAAAAGAAATAAATGCATCATATTTTGTTAGAGGCATATTTAGATGATTATATTATAATGATAAGGTATTTTCCTAAGTTTACTAAACTAATAAGAGACCTCTCTGATTCCTATACAAAAAGAGGAAAATGTCACATGATTGGTACAATTATACACATTGGAGTTATTACTAATCTCTGAGATGTTCTGTCCATGTATTTGACCATCAACGAGCCTATATGTCACGTGTCATTTTGATCTCGAGAATTGCCTTGAACGTGCATGACCTTTTATCGGTCTGTGGGCTCATGAAGATTAATGTCCAAAATATTTCGTCAGAAACTATTTCTCTGAATTCCCATTTTACCAGTGATGACAATATATAGGGAGCAATTACATTAGCTCATGAAAGTGTACTGACACTATTTAATAAAGTAGACAGACTGTAGAGGTGGGTGAGATATTGGTGATATTGGTTAACCAAAGACGTGGTAAGGCTGATATTGTGCACGTGGCGAAGACAAATATTTCATATTGTGCAAGCCATAAAATATCTAACACAATTTCTGTTGTCAATTTTGTTTCAGACTGATTAAGACTATAGATAACAACTTAATTTATAGGGACATTTAATAGTGGTGGTACATAGTTCAGGATTTCCTAGATGTCAACTTCTGGTTTGTTCGTAAGTTCACGACGTTTCGGGGCAAATTTAATTAGTATATAATTGTAATGTTCTTGGTTTTAGTTAACTTCAAAAGTAGTTGAGTAATACGATAAAAATATTTAAAAATATTTCCCCACAGAACAACCTACCAACTGCCTCAAATATTTACGGTTACATACGACAGACATACAGTTATCAATGTACACAAGGATGCTGGTGAACATAAATAAGTAAACTAATGCACGTCTTACAGTTTTATTCATGGGTATTGGTGAACACATTTGTGTAAGCCACACTTTCAGGTACATTCATGTACACATGTGTATTTGTTGACACACCTATATACCAAACACTTACCATGGTGTTATTTAGGTGACCGTTATATAAAAGCAATATTTCACAGGTATGTTGTTTACTGACCTTTATGCCTTGGATGCTAGTTAGTGGTGTCACTCACTTTGCATAGCTTACACTATGTAACCTATGCACACGTTGACACAGGATTTTCGTTACGGGGGATGCAATCCCATTAAACCCGCTTATGCTATAAAACAGTGTTTATTCTACTAACTAAACACGTCCATGGACAGTAATCCGCCTAGTGTCAACATGCGTGGCTAATAACCAGATACATACAGTCATATATCTTCCAGAGTTAACTAACATTTCATTAGATTAAGATAAGAGAGCACGTGCTGTAAATCAACGTTTAGCTATAACATGTTTTACTGGAAAATAGCACAACCTTTTTCCTTTTAAGTTTTGAATAAAGAACACGTTTTAGAATCTTTTAAACAAGCCGATGTGTGGTTGTTACGCAGAGATCACATGTTAAAAATGTAAAAAAAAATTGGTTAAAGCAATACTTTCACAAAAAAAATTGTTTTCAATGTAAGTTTAATCTGGCATAACACTGCCTGTGTTAGCTACAACAGTGAACAACTTTCTTCGTAGTTGAGTTCTGTGTGTGATTTGAAGCTTTACTCTCAGAATCACACATTTAAGCGCTGACACTAAGCATACCAATCTGTCTTACAATACAAGGGGTCCGTTTCACAGATACGTCATAAGTTTACCATGTCACTGAGTTAATGGATTTGGCACCGGTTCCAAAGCGATCTCTGCGCTACGACAGTAGTAAGCCAATATTATATTTTAGCGCTTACGACCAACTTAACCTAAGATAGCTTTGAGGAACGGGGACCTGGATTCATTCCAGCAAACCGACCATTTTATTATTCAAACGTTTTTAACAGTGGTTTGTTTGACTGTAGTTCTAAGGGCCCTAACAATCAATTTGACTCATGCAACATTTTAACCCCATGGATCTAATGTTTGCTTTTCACTGCTGATCAACCTTCCAAGACAGGTTATTACATTATTGTATTTTAATATTAGGACAACAGACTAATTTCACTTATTTAATGAAAGAAAATGGAGAGAAATGTTAAACAGGTATTTTAAGTGTCCCAGTAATCCGCAAACCCTTGAAAATGTACAGAAAGTATTCAGCGGATTTCCATTTGTTTGACGAGTTATATGGAAATCTCATCAAACCAATGGAAATCCGCCAAATAATTTCAACATATTTTGTTTCTCGTGAGAAACTTGTCCATTTTACAAAGTTGAGCTATATTCAGATTCACCTGGTTGCATAAAACATCCCAACATATGCACAGCGAATTGCTTATTAGTTTAAATGTCTGGCGTATTTGACATGAAATATATACCATAGAGGATAATTAGTGAGCAGTAAAAAAATGTAGTTATGAAATTGGTTTAAACGCAAACCCTTGGCGTTTTTACAAAGTCATTTGGGTTTGCTTGACAAAAGAATGTCGAAGTCGTTTTAAACTGTGCTTTTTCCAAATAATGAAAAACCCAATTTGTTAAAAACTGCACAGTGCACAGGGAGTTTGAGGTTTACAGTTCACAACATTGTGTTTGTGAAACGAACCTACATACAGCCCTGCTGTAGATTTGAAACCTGCAGCCAGACAGATCGACTGGAAACAACATGAAACCATCTATCAAAAACTCCAACCGAGACATCATGAAACCATCAATCAGACAGCCGAACCAAGACATCATGAAACCATCAATCAGACAGCCCAACCGAGGCATCATTAAATCATCAATCAGACAACCCAACCAAGACAACATGAAATCATCCACCAGGAACCCGACTGCAGACAACATTAAACCAATAACCAGACGCCCGACTGTAGACAACATTAAACCAATAACCAGACAGCCTGACTGTAGACAACATTAAACAAATAACCAGACTGTAGACAACATTTAACCATCAACAGTCCCGACTTCATCTTGGTTATGTCCCTAAGGACTGTTTTACAAAACCGTCGCACATTTACTGTAAACAACATGAAACCAACAACCAGACAGCCCAATTGTAAACAACATAAAATCATCGACCAGACAGCCCGACTGTAGACAACCTGAAATCAGACAGCCTGATTGTTGTTCTTTTGGTTAATGGAACTTACTATGGTTGGTTTGATTGGTTTCGAAGTAAAGCAAATGTAGAAGGTATCTGCAACAAATACGTCACCATATACGACATCAAACTCACATAATGTGAAACCTTTGAGTCTCGACACTGCCAAAAATGTATATAAATTGTTTAGCGATTTTTTTATTGGTTTCAAACCAAAAGAAAACCGCTGAATAATTTGTATACATTTTTTCTTGTGCGTCTTCATCTTGGTTGTGTACCCATGGAGTGTTTTACAAAACGGTCGCAAATTTAAGATGTCTTTAAGCATGTCATATTTTAAAGCGGATTAGTGGGTCCGGTTTGCAAATGCCAAAAGAATAGTTGTAAATTTGCGTTTGCAAAAGAAAAATATGGTTTTTTTTCTGAAAATGCACAGTTTGCATTAAATGATGTCATCGGTTATCCAATCAATCGGCCCAATGATATGGTTTACAGTGTGTTAAGTTTACGATGACCTTGTAAAATGGTACCATGGTCACTTTACTTAAGGTCAATTATAACAAACGCAAATACAATCAATGTTATTTTGCAATATGCACGCCAGAAAAAAATCATTTTCAATTTTCTTAAAATAAAAGAATCGAGTTAGGTCTGACAATGATTTTCCTTGAAGTAAGTGGCTGAAATTGACTCGTACACAAGTGAGCATCAAGTTAGCACCTTATCAGGCAGTGTATCTCCCAACGCGTCCCCCGGGAGGGCTCATAAACCGTTAAGACACGAGATCTCATCTCAAGCATATCATTGGGAGGTCTCTACTCCAGACAGCTCTCTCGAGGGGCACGTGCTGTGATCGATCTATACGTGCTCCTAGTGGGAGCAAGGCAAAAAGCTGGAGACTGTCCGAGTATGAGGTAGATTGAAACAATGAATACATATGGGACATAATTATCACTGTTAAAAGAAATGGTCCACATTTGAAAATTGCCACAATGCACAACGAGTTTCTTAAAGTTGGCATTAATCAGAAAGAAATGAATTGTGCATTTAAACCTGTACATACACCTGTAAACGGAATTGTTATGAAGCCACATATCCTATTATGACACTAGTAAAATGCATAGAAATTACTCAACGGTTTTCCATTGGTTTAATGAGATTTCCTATGGAAATCTCATCAAACCAATGGAAAACCGCTGAATAATTTCTA
>JAULCD010584243.1:0-13559 GCA_032361085.1 Calliostoma canaliculatum
AAATGTAAAATCTTTATAATCTAATAATTTAAAATTTTAAAATGTAGCAAATAATAAGATAGTGATTAGCATTAATTATATTGTCCTATTTCCATCATACGGATGTTAAAAACCTATTCAGTTTGTTTGTGTTTTGATTTTAATGTCTGTTTTGGGACCTCTTTTAAATAAATTGCCACAGGATAAGTTTCCAACAGCACAGGATAGTTATATTTTAAGTCCTACTAAATCAAGTTTGCGCTCTAAATGTATCGATGACTTTCAAATCATAAAAGTTGAATATATATCTGTGTGAGATAAATATAAAACAAATAGTAAACAAATCGTGATACGTAATTGTTTCAACTCACACTGCGATTTACCGGTATACCAGTAATACCGCGCAGTCCTTATAGAGAGGGAGGTAAGGGTCATGGCAAAAGTTGAATTGTCTTTGAAACACTGTTCCACAAGATTTTCACTACACAGGGCTTACAACAATAGTTGTGATTAGCAATCTGACAGTTGGTTAATAAAAGTTTTCTCAGATGCAACATTCCCCTGAGTGAAATAAGAATGGAAATGAGGTTTAGGGTGTGTGAGTCAGACTAATTATTAGACACACCACACATATAACACAGATGGGTGGAATGAAGCTATTAGGAGGGTGGTTCAGAAGGCATCATCAGAAGGCACATAGAAGTTGTCCAGTGCAAGCATGAATTTTAATAGTCATTTAGAAGTGTAAAACATAAGTCGCAAGAACCAAATGGATGTCAACTTTTTAGTATGGCATTAGCACAAATTGTGCTCATGCAATACTAAGAAGTTGACATCCATAAAGTTCTTTAGACTCAGTGCAAGCATGGACAGGGTATTCATGTTTACTGCATTAGGGGATTATCCCCCTTAACGCGTTTTGCGGGGGTATTAAAATGGACTTCGTCCGTGCGTCCGTGCGTCCGTCCGTCCATGCCTCCATGTGTCCATGCGTCCGTGCGTCCGTGCGTCCGTGCGTCCGTGCGTCCGTTCGCCCGTGCAATATTTGTTCTTGTCCAGAGCAAAAATCAAAACCATTCAGTATTTTTAAACATATTTTGCAGGTTATGATCGTAGGTATCAGCCAAGTCCTGTTTTGATGATGTCGCAAGTTCTCGACAAATATAAAAAAATTCAAATTCTTTATTTCTCCATAAACCACCACAGGTGGTACAAGAGCATAATACAAAAAAAAATATACATACTAAATTTATACAAGACATAAGATGGCTACTATTTATTAGTTGACAGTTCGTGTTTGATTAAATATTATACTGATAAATGTTGACAAGCTTTTTAATTCTCTCATATTTGATGTACAGAATAAACGTTTGAACGTATGCAAATTAGGAAATTTAAAATAGTGCTGAGGAACATACAGAAGTCTATATTTATGTAAGGATGGACAACGAAAAATGTAATGAAACTCATCGGCTACAGAAGGTGAATTAGAAAGTTTACAAAGTCTATTTTCTCTCGGAATGCCTTTCCTTCCACCGACTTGTCTCAACTGGAAGATTATGATTGGTTGTTATGTATCTCAAGATAGGAAAGGTTATAGATTTTGGCCAGTATAGATAGTTACTAAATGTTGGGTATGGTTTTAAATATTGATAATAGATTCCTTTTGAACTTGCGGCCATATTGCTTAACCAATTCAGAATAAAGTGATCTTTTAATGTTCTTTCAACAGTTGAAACAAGCAAACATGTTATCATTGTGGACGGTCTTTGCTGACACAACATGACCAAACTAATCTGATAAATAATAATGAACTTCCGTGCACCAGAAGGGACATGAACCAGTTGGACTTGCATGGCAGTATAGCAACGTTAATTTATCAAATACTTTCAAAAACAAAAACATAGTACTCATGTGAAATAGGTGGTGCTTAACTTATAGCACAAAGAATGTTTATGCCATTTAGACAGTGACAGAATTTGCGTAGTCGGGTTTCTAGTGGGATTCGAACCCACATCCTCTGAGGGCGTGAATTTAAATCTTTCATGGGACTAAACTACGCACAATGCTACAATAATGTTTTTTTCAGATAGTATAATTCTAAATATAACATATATTTACAGTACAAAGTTTACATGTGAATTGTGATACATACATACCTTAACAAAAACTTAAACCTAGCCCCATTTTACCTTCACATGGATTTACCTAAAATATAGAAGAATTTATACCATCCTTTAGTAATAAGGTTATTTTAAATACACAAAGTATTGCACATGAAAGCATACATTTTTGTTTAATGACAAAGAAGAGAAAAGTATCGACATCATGGGTTTATTTAAATCAAAAGCAACATATTTTCGGTGCCAGCTCGTAAAGAAACAGTTGAATAGTAAAGCGTTTGATAACGAAGCAAACTGTACATTTTGAAGGAGTTGTAAGGAAGTACAGTACACATTTTCTTTTTCAACAATAACAATACATTATGTTACAATGTATACTTATTATTTAATCCCATTTATATGTAACATAACAAGACATATTGATTACAAAACATATTGGAATTCTATTTTATTTCACAATAATTTGCTTGTTGTTTACACTTGATGTTAGCAGATGCTTAAATACTTGTGACCAGACTCGGTCATTCATAGATACGGCACAAACAGCAAAAATATGATTGTTGTTAAATGATAAAATATTAATTCGAAATATATATGTTTTTAAAAAGATTGTATGTGTCACAAACATGGGTAAAAAGGATGACACGCACAATTCATTTAATAATATTGTTACAATGACAACGTTTGCTCATTGACAAAGTGTATGGTACGTTGTATTTACGTATTGGTCTACCTTAAAGAATTAAAAGGTCACAAAAGTGCCCTTTGTTTGTCTCACAAGCTTGTTCAATAAATACTACAACTTAATTTATTGTAGTATAAAAAATCATTAAACCTAATACTGTAACACTGTGCTGCACATACATGTACACGAACTGTCCAACAGTCCCACAAAACAGAAAGGTCGAGCAAATATTGACGTTCTTTGACAGATTTGTCTGGAGGGCAGGAGCCCTGAAAACGGAATCTTGTCAAAACAGCGTTTGTCAACAGTGGGACGTCATTGATACCTGTCTGTGAGTACTTGTGGAATTCGTCAGCATATTCCTTAAATGTTAAACAAACATTTCGAGAGTATCGTTTAACTTTCAGGAATAGGACGTAATTTGACATCGTTAAAGAAATTAAAAACGTTTTGGGTTATCTTTGAACTGCAGTTTTTTAAAACAATTCCCTTAACATATTCAACACATTTATTTACGTATTCCTGGGCGTGAATATGATCCTAAAATGTACACACACCCTCTGTCTCAAATTGAACTACACTGGCTCAAAAAAGAAACGCATAGCTGAAATCTGATTTTAAAAGTAGATTGTTTCGAAAAGTATGGCATGGTATGACTGTCAATTTCAATATTAAGTGTGAATATAGCCCATAAATTATTCAAAACACAAACACTACCTTTGGTGATTACTCGCTAAAGGTGATTATACAGCACCTTGAAAAAAAGCCCCGTATATGCATGTAGAAAATCTAAAAGCATGCTGCACGTGCAAATACGGGTTTTGAATCTTGATACTGATAGGTATAAAAAGCCAGCAGTGCTGTTGTCATTTATTCTCCGAAATTCTGTATATGTGACCTTAAAGATGCCACGACTAAATGAAGAAAACGGAAACAGAGCCATTAGACACTTGGTAACTGGAGAAAGCCAGTCATCAGTTACCAAACATCTGAACGTGAGGCAGAGTACGATATCCCGTCTCTGGCAGCGCTACACGCAGCACAACTCAACCAGAGATCGTCCTAGGGGCGGAAGACCAAGGCTGAGAACTCCAGCTCAAGACCGCTTCATCCGAGTGTTTTATCTGCGAAATCAGGCCGTCACTGCAGCGTACACCGCCGACAATGTTCCTGGGCTGCGTAGAGTATTTGCACAAACCATCAAAAAATCGCCCAAGAGAGCATGAAGTCTGACCGATGCGACCACATACAGGACCTGTTCTGCGACACCACCATCGTCGTGCACGTCTTCAATGCAACATGAACGTTCGGCCATGGACCCTCTTGAACTGAAGGAGGATCTGGTTCAGCGACGAGTCGCGGTTTATGCTGTATCGACATGATGGCAGGATGCGGGTTTACAGACGCCGAAATGAAAAATATCCTTGACAGCGTGTTCGTGAGGTCGACAGACACGATGCAGAAGTGTAATGATGTGGGCAGGCATATCTGTGAATGACAGAACAGAGTTGGTGCATGTCCAAGGGAGTTTGAATTCTGTGCGCTAATGTGATGAAATCCTGAAACATCGTGTTATTCCGGCAATTGACGAAGAGAAATTTTCCAGCATGACAACGCAAGACCCCATTCAGCACGCATTACAACAGATTTGTTTGCCAACAACAACATTACTGTACTTTCATGGCCTTAAAAATCCTCGGATCTTAACCCAATTGAACATTTGTGAGACCAATTAGATAAACGTGTACGACGCCGACCACAGTAAGGGATAATGTCGTTTTGGTTGGTATGAATATCCGAGGCAACAGGAAAATTAACTGCAGCGGATTCTACTCTAAACAATCTGATTTCTCCAACTTTCTGATTGTACACTTTGCAATTGAACACTCGGTTAATTGATAGTTGTTTCGATGGGATACTCGACGTTTCCCCTCATTACAAATGGCTTAGTGTTCATCTATTTCGACATTCTTTACCCAGTCATGACGGTGTGTTTGCAGCAATCCTCCCGTGGGTACCTCCTACCAGTGTCTGTCGATGGTTAAGTTTATTTTGATGGTATGTTGACACTGGTAAATGAGGGAAACGTTTTACATTCACTACCTGAGCAGAAACTCAATTATCAATTTTGTTATTGTGATCAAGTTGCACAAGATTAAAACAATACAAGTTCGTACTAGATATTAAACTAAATTTATTATCCCAGGTGATTTTGCTGTTATCTTTATTACTGATGTAATTTAAAGTAATGTTTGTATTTATTTATTTAAATTATAAAATGTTTATTCTTTAAATAAAATCTACATAACTCATGCAGTGCTCAATGACATTACTTAGCGTTTATTCTAGATTGACAATTAGAATTGATTGTTTTGTCAAAAGCCGTTTAATCTTATATGTTTTTGCTACATAGATTGAAGGCCCAATAAAATAAGGAATAATGACTGTTTGACTAGATTGTGGACATTTAGCACACAACGTAATGTAACAATCGGTGCTGGTGGTTGAGTGCCTTGTTGGCACACACGTCATCCTGCCGACTGGTTTCTTTCCAAATAATGGTTTCAGCGTTTACGGTTTGATTAATTCAATGTCAGTCACGCTAACATCACACTGCATCTTTGCCTAACAATTGCTTTTGGGGAACTGAACCCTGAAATCGTTAGTTCCACAACCACCAAGAGGGTCAGTGTTTACTTTCTGCACTTTAATCCACTGCAACTTCATCCTTTATTTCATTCAATGTCCAAACATAATTGCAGATTCGTCCAACAACAATGCCTCAAATACTAGCTGAAGTATACTTCCTGAAAGTTAACAAAAAAATCAAACTTTGACGGTAAGTTTAAATAAGTAAATAAAGATTTCTTCCATGATAAAGTCACTGAAAACAGAATTTCAGGCACCAGCTTTTAGGAAAACTTAGCATTGTCATTGAGTACTTTCAGAGGAATAGCTTCGAACGAATAGACTGGGAACATACTGCCCGAACATGACTTTAATTGAATCTGTAAGAGACATTCATCGGATACAGATTGCAGGCCACCCTGTAGCACCAACAACTCTGTATGGGGCCCCGTTCCCCAAAGCGATCTTAGGCTAAGTTAGTCGTAAGTGATTTTTGTAACAATGTCATGTGAAGTTGTTTCTTATCATACAAATGTAGGCCTACGACTGTCGTAGCACAGAGTTCAATTTGGACCCGGTGCCAACCGGGTCTAAAGCTATCGCTGCGCTACGACAGTCGTAAGCCAGTGTTTTATTTTAGTACTTACGATCATCTTAGCCTAACATTTCTTTGAGGAACGGGGCTTTGGCCAATACTTTAGTTGATGCCTCAGCAGGGGCATCGCAAAGGATTCTACAAAATAATTTAAAAAAACTCGCGCAAATTTTCAGACACTGCCGAGCTGTGATTACTGCTCGAGTAGGACATACTGGTTACTGACATTGCAAAACATTCTGGACATTGGGATTGAATATTAACATATTGATGGCGGTATTTTGACTGAATTCTATTTCTTTACTTTTTATTCATTTGTGACAGTCAAGCATGACAACTGAATGTCTTACGGTCTGTTCTAATTATAGTTTGATCAAATACATTGTTTGTACTGTTTAATTAAAGTGTAGATGAAAGCGCAAGTGGTATGCATAGTTTTAAACTTGTTACGTTTACAATGGTACTTCTGCTCTTGGAGTGTAGTCAGGTGCAAGCTGGGTCTTGTTTAACGATTGTTATAACTGATTGTGAGAAGTGTACATTTTCATTGTTCTAATTTTCATAAAACCTAATCAATCTTTCATATGTGGCAACTTACATGCATTGCAATAAAAGGTTGTGCATCTACGGAACCTGTCCCCTGGTTAACTGAATAATTTCTGTAAAAGTTAACTTTCCTGAACAGAAAGGAACATTGCACAATATATCAAGGTAGACTTCTTACAAAGCTAGTTGATGGCTAAAAACTTTTAAATATTTGAGGGACATTTAGAAGTGGTGGTACATACACTGGCCTGCAAAAGTTAAGGGCCAGAAGAAAATTCCTCTCTCAAAAGCAAAAAAATGAACAAAACACCTTCAACTCATATAATGATTTAACTTATCATTTCATCATTCGATGTATGCAAACAAATTCAACGCCAACAAAAATTTCATTCACTTCACATCCGTCGGAATCACCCCACCCCCCTTCAGAAAAGTTGCAAGAAAAGTCTGGTCAGTTTGTTGACGTTCAGTAACTGGTGTGGCCACCATTTGCTGCCAGACACTCCATCACCCGTCGCCGCATCGAGTGGACAAGGTTCTGCAGCATCTGTTGTGGGATGGCAAGCCACTCCTGCTGCAGGAACTGGAAGAGCTGAGCAGGATCCACGGGCTGAGGGTGGTTGTCCACTACACGGCGTCCCAGAAAGTCCCACAGGTTTTCAATGGGAGCCAGGTCGACGAGACAGTTTATGTATTTAGAAATTTAGTTATGAATAAAACCATTTGTACCTGCTTTTTTATGCTTAGTTAGTTGTAAATTTACATTAGGCTTAATCAATTGCCATGGCAGAATGGTTAAGAAGGTTGATATCTGCATCTTCGATGTGTTCTTAAAGATAGATCTTGAGTGGATGGGGTTACATTGAGTTTACATAAATACAACTGGGATAAAATACAAGGCCGGATTTGAAGTATTATATTTAAGTTTAATTAATGTAATATAATGTTAGCTTGATGCGCCGACCTAGCTGCAAGAGATGGCTCATCAACTTCAACATACAGACTTTTAAAGGAGAGGTTCTAAAAGCTCCACCAAAAAGCCTGAGGCCTTGGTGAACTGTTTTAATTTAAGGCGGAGGGGTAGGGGGATGGGATGAAGGAAGTGTATCAATAAATTATGGATTTGTAATCTAGTTTTAAGTGGATGAAAGATCTGTAGAGGTGAAGAAGGGTTTCTTCTGCTCCACTCCATTTAGAATTTGAAACGACTTTAAGCAAGTAAAATACCTTAAGGCGTTTTTTATAGAATGTTTAGGTGAGGGGTAAATCCCAGCCTGTTGTCAAAAGTAATGCTGAGGAACCTGGCCTCAGGGACAGCTTTAAGGGGTGTTTTATCCATAAAAAGCTTTAATCCTTTGGTTATTTAAGTTTGTTGCAATAGTACACACAGTGCGTTTTGGATAGTGAAAAGTTAAAGTCATTTTGCAACGACAATTTATCAATTTTATTTGGTTAGAGCTGCAATTGTCTTTGGATTGATGACATATTATGGCCTCTGCACAAGACGCCAAAAACCATAAGTAAATTGCGAGCCATCAGTATTATCATTTAAAAATTAATAAGACTATTGATTTTAATACTGAATAAAATAACTGATAATATAATACCATGTGGGACACCTATTTCCTGGTCAGAAAAATCATAAAGCATAGAGCCTACACGGACTTAATTTGCGATGATACTATTTTTTGTAATAAGATTAGGCATGTGACCTTGTAAGCCATAAACAAAATCTTTCAAGATGCCATGCTTCTAGTGGTGCCATATTCTTTTTCTAAATAAAATAAGATAGACACAGCATGCTGTTTATTGATAAATGCATCTTTGATGAACTATTCTAAGCGAATAGGATGAATGGCGATACTGTGTTGTTTACAAAATCCAACTTAGTTGTCAGTTAACAACGGATTAGATTCTAAGTACCAACGAGTCAATCATTAATTATTTGCTCCATGGTTTTACAAACACAACTTCTTAAAGCAACAGGGCGATAATTGGAAGGATCAGTGTGACCCTTATTAGGTTTAGGGATTGGTACAATTGTAGCATTGTGCCATGATGATGTAAATTTACCTGCATGAAGTAACGCCTAAAGGGAGCCTTCAGGTAAGCATTACAGCAACTGGTAGTGGGTATTATAGGCTTTAGAAAGAGCTACATGAAGCTCAGATAACAAAAACTGTTTATTATAATCGTCACCGCTACATGAACTGAAATTTATTTTTTGCTATTCCTGCTGCCTTTGGTGCTTTTAAAAAGCAATGTCTGATTTAGAAGTGATCAGATTATTGCTATCTTTACATGTTGAACGGTGGTCTTAGAACCTTCACCTTTGATTTTATTTATCAGGTTCCAAACTTTACTAATTCTGCGTACATGAGTTAATTTTTCAAATTAACCCTCGCCGTGACTTGCGTTTTAGGGTATGTACTGTCCGCCGAGCCTTACCCCTAGATTGATGGCAGTTGTATAAGTTTCATGTAGTTAGATGCTCAGTTTTTTTCCTGGCTTTAATAGCTGTACGACAATTGTCATCAAACCAATGCTTGTTAAGCTTGGAGTTGCCATGGTTTTAGGAATGATCTAGGTTATGACTATTAAAGCCTAAAGGGTGTATGGCTTAGGCAGCTGCTTGGAGAAGATCATTTAGATCATACAAATGAAGATGTGTTGAAGGTGGAATATAAATAGAGCATGTTGTTGTTGTTTTGAATATACTGATTTACACAGTTACAGCCTGAATTTTAGTACAATTCCGTGCCCGACGAAAATGAATGAGCCTCTCTTAGCTCTGTTTGTTTTTATCTCATGTACATCAATCACTTATTGAGTTTACTAATTGTTGTTAAATTTTGTAAAAAATGCTGTACTGTGTTCTCACCCTCCATATTTGCCTAATAACAGTATAGGAAGCTGTACCGAAACGTTGTTTCTCAGTGCAATAAAGACGTTGTTATCCATAATATAATTCTCTCCTAGACAATGTCAGATAAAAATCTAAAATAGCATCATTCATAGTGTGTATATTGCTCTCTCCATCTAGGAGTTTTTTTTATCAAATTAACAGCTCCTACCCCGCTTTAAAACCCGTCGCTTGTGCTTTCTATGTATTCTACAGACAGAGCATCAATACGATCTGTCTGTGTTAAAAGAAATAATTGCAATAGCTCATACAAGATATCTCCACCCCGTTTTATTGTACCTATTGATGATTATGTCATTGTGTCGGTGGCATGTGACATAGTGCAAAATATCAATAGCCAACCAGGGTCAACTAAGGCACTGACTGTACTTTTCTTATCTTCTCATGTATGACGTCATGTATACTTCTCGAATCCACTGGTTTAATATTTTTGCCAGATATTGCTTACATCGGACAAGCACTTCTTGAGTCGAGGGGCGTCTCTTTTAAAAAATGTATTACATATTTAATGAGCAACATCAAGTAGTCATCAGTAGTAGGGGTAGCGAGTTTTTACAACATGTGTTCCACATTAAATATCTCACGAATATTTCACCAGGCCTATTACTGTTTGCCCATGATTATCCTAACCCGTGTACCAGGCTATATATATTCATTATCTCTCTTTATCCATGGCGAGAGTGTCACTGAGCCTTAGCAGTAGTGTAATCCCACACCCATATTTTGTCTCCCTCATTCTTTACACATGTTGGTCGCTGTGTGATAACTCTTATTGTAAGCCTCTACAACTTTCACCATACACACATTTCACATCGTGATTCTGGCTAGGGTGAATATTTTTCCTGAGATGATGTATAACATTGAGTTGACAAACTCGAACCCTATTTATTAAATTCTCAAACAAGCAAGGACTCGCTCTCTTTTAAAAAAGATGAAAACCAGTGAGTACACTTAGCACTTTTTTCGTAAAATGTACTTGCTAAAAACATCTACAAGAACAAATAAATCTGTACCCACAATCGAGGTATTCTTTGGATATCAATTTCTTTATTGCAATTTGTGTGACGTTTTGGTGTAGATACTAACACCATTATCAAGCAAGTGATATACAGCCTTGTTAAGGTACAGGTTATATACATATTACATACTTGGTGTACAATAGTGAGAAACATTATATCTTGTGTAAACATTAACTAGAGTTAATATGCAAATTATGTATTGACAAGGCTAATTAGATTAATTTCATAAACAGTGCTTAATTTGCCCTTAGGTACTTTGATGTTATGGTTATAAAGATTAGAAGCCAGTGTGACATGGACAGTATTTTGATAGTATTTGACAATAGAACAATGGAGTGAGTGGTACAGTAAACTTAAGTTTGGTTGGTGATTAGTTCATTATAGGCACTTGCTGTGTAATACCCTTGATCTCTGTTAATACTTGGTTGGAATTTTTTAATGTTGATGGCTTCTAAACGTTTTTTGGTTTTGTAGTTGGCTTGGCTACAGGTGATTCTTTTCACATTGTCTAAATCGATATTGTGGTCAGAGATAGCAGATTTTGAGTCTTGCACCTATATCTCGAGCGTTTTGTCAGTTTTAAACCAAAATGTTTACAGCAATAAAATAATGAATGATTCCACAACATGTGTGTTGCTGTCTAATTTCACGATCAGTCCAGTACTACCACTCAAAGGCATCTCCAATTTTTCGACAGTCTTCCCGGCCAGTGCCTGCATCTGCAGAGATAACACTTCCTCTAACAGAATGTTATAGCTGGCTAATATAGCGTGTAATTTTACTTGTTTACAAAAGTATGGATAATTACTAATGTCGGCAATGTTGCTTAAATCACTAACTTATCCTCCTTCTTTGTTAATAAAGCGTTTTTCGTCAACAATGCATTGTGACCATCAATTTTTATTCCATCTGCTAGCATTAGACTGTCACGCCCTGATTCGTTAACCTGCTTTAGAAGTTCCAATTATGACATGTGCGGCATTACCACCATTTTAGACGCCATCATAGTAGAACACCGACCAAATGTTATACAAGATAGCTCACGACTAGTGCCAGGAGAGGGAGTAGGAAGGGTAGTATCCCTCCTTTTTGTGTAAGCACTTTTTTTTATAGTTGTCTCTCGACCTTTAATACAAAGTGTGTAGATATTTCCTTTAAGCATTTAGTATATGCTGATAAGAGTCAGACATTGGTATATTACTTGCATACAAATTAACTGCTGCCTTGCTGAATTTGTCATACTGCGCCTCACAAAGGGTGGTGTTCTAAACAGGTAGTGTATGATGATGTCAGCAACCGTGGGATCTGTTGTTAGATTTTGACATAAAAACTATTCCACGTGCGCATGTCTCTCAGGAAGGAATGATACAACAGAACAAAATGAGCATGTTTAGAAATAAGGAGTGGTTTCTTTGTCTTTATATCTCTGCATGGGATGGGTAAAGGCCCTACAGCTTGTCTCCATCCTGCTTAAATTAAGTGTGTCCGTGACTCCTCTCCACATCATCATCATCTCTGGTATTGGTTAAAGTGTGCGAGAATGAGGCATGGAAGTCATTAATTCTCTTTTCATTGGTTTTCTCTTTTTTTACTCTCTACCACATATTCATTGGTATGCTATACTCCAGGTATGTCATACTCAGAAGTGGTAATGGCCTCACCACTATATGACAGGTCAAGAGAGCTATCACTGTCATTTCCTGAGGGGGATAGTGAGAACATGTCTTCCATCTCCATGCTTCTGTCCGTGATAAATTCACTACAGAAACGCTGCTGTATCCCTCTTTGCCTTCAGCATATTCAAATTGAATTGCAGGCACACAAGACATTTCTTCCGTGGTCAATACTTCCTTTTAGGGGTACAGACGTCCACCTATCTGTTTTCGCAGTTAAACATCCATCCTCGAACTTGGAATAAATCTATTGTTCCAGGTGTCAGTTCAATCAATAAAATTTTGTGTGGCTGTCTTGTGTCGTGAGTGTAAGCGTCTCTTATAAACCGACTAGTCCCGGGAACGTTTGATGAGCCAAATACTCCACCTGTGTTCTATCCTGAGGGTTTTCACAAACAACCATGTGTGTTAAGTTCAAACTGATCCTTCTGTGGAAAGGGGTTTCAGTGAATATGTTTTGTTATAGGTATATAATCGAGGTATGCCAGGGATATTGTCATTTCATGAACCAGTTGACAAGCTTTAGCTCTCTATTTTATTTCTAGTGAGGTCACCCACAACATTGTCCATTACAAACCAGTTACACACTACCTCGTCTATCATGTTTTAAACATCAACACCACCGGCAGAACCTTCAACTAGGCTTTTCAGGGCTGCATTTCACTAAAACTCAAACCACCAGATCGGAAATTCTCTGCAAAATCGGCCAACGAATGTTTATGTCATTGTTTAACACATTTTAAACAAATGTAAGCCTTTTAAGAAATGGAATTTTCAGAATTTTTTAAACGTTCAATATCTACTGGACGCGCTCCCAAACTGCCGGTCATAAGCTAACTTGTCCTTGAATAATGTAACACTTCTTTTTCCGCCTTTTTATTTTTTTAGCCCAACAAGCATTATCTTGTTTGGGTTCATTTTTAATACTAAATGTTTCTGGACATAGCATAGGTCATGACAGTGACTGACTTTTACAAGCAGGAAGCAGGTCAACAAAATAAACTTTGACTAACTGCAAGCTAGGTGGTTATTCTAAGCTTTTCACAAATAAACACTAATTGTAAATCATGAAATTAATGCGAGGATGAAATGAATGTGAACAATGTGTCTGACCTCAGCTCGCAGTAATTTCAGCCAGTCCCACACTCATAATCAACAAGAAATATGGGAGATTAACAGAGTCAGAGTAATGGCCCTAAAGCTTATATCTGTTAACAAATGCAGACTGTGCTATTAAAATATAATATAAAACAAACACAATGAATGAAACGTTTCAGCAAGCACTTATTCTAACGTTTAAATTGTTTGAGTCATTTTAGAAGTTGTGAGTACTGAATATGACAAAACTTTATGGATAATCAACTTCTTTATTGCACAGTAGCGACGTT
>JAULCD010584354.1:0-13557 GCA_032361085.1 Calliostoma canaliculatum
AGTAGTCTGACCCAAATATTTTCGTGAACCGCACGGTAAGGGTTAATAATGGTTATAGTACTTACACAGAAATGTCACATTAAGACAATAAAGTTGACAAACTAAATAATTTTGTTATGTTCCTAAAATGTGTTTGCATTTAAGGTTAAGCCTAAATATGTTTGATTCTGATGATTACACACGTCTGTTTTGAAATTCAGCAGAGTAAAACTATTTGCAATAAAATGGAATAACTACTAACTACCACACTGTGTGTATGATTTGTGACATAGGATAGTTCTAGTCTTGAGCTGTAGTTGTTAGTCTTCACATATACTTTCCATAATGTAGGTTATGTTTCATTTTCTACACATACATTGCAGTTATATATACGTATACATAATATATGATATTCATGTAACATTTTACTTGTTAACTAATATTTTTTTTAAAAGAAGATAATAATAATAAAAGAGTTTTTTTTTATGATAATAAAGTTTAAAGTTCTATTTCTTCGTATTAAAAAGTAATATGTAATTTACACGTAATCTTAAAATACTGTTTTAAAATTTGACATTTTTCACACATAAATGTTTTTAATATCTAAAATTAAGTTTTTATTGATTAAAAAGTTTAAAGTATTCTATTTTTACAACAAAAGTAATTTGGATTTTAGACATAAGATAATGTTTTGAGATTTTTTGTGTGTGTAAAATGTTAAATATATTTCTCATCTAGGAAGCGATTAGTTGTGTGATAGTTTTCAGTTTGAAGATGCTTTGATATTGTATCACTTCATAGCTTTTGTGTTGATTGATATCGATATAAAGATTTTTAACATAATCAAGCTAGTTGCATGTTATTGTTTACATGTAGCACAGCCTGAGATTTGTTCCATGAATTCTCACAGTGCTAAGACTTCTTAACTTTCATCTTAGGGCTCTCGTGACGAGAGTGCTAAGATGAAAGTTAAGATGTCTTAGCCTCACAAGAGTTCACGAAACGAATTCTCGTAAGTTAGTATTTCACCATTCAACAGACAGTGTAACGCATGTGCCTGAAAACACCTATGCCTTGTCGAAACTTATTGTACAAATAAAATATTTAACAAAATTATTCTATATTACAGTCATTAAAAATTTATACATAAATTACTGACCCATTCTGCTTTGTAAAGTATTTTTGTAATCTGTGACATGAATTTTATGACTAAAGATTGTACAGCTAAATAAGGCGTGACGTACTCACTAATATTTGATTTGAAACTGCTGTATTTGCACATAGAAATTCTAAGACTCTACAACTATCACTGTTTCTGTGTTACAGATTCTGCGTCGCCAGGTGGTTGGTGTTCGACGCATGGGTTCACACCCTAACCTCCCCCACTGTGAGTACACAGAACCTTGATACAAACATCAACATCAAGCTTATCACTTGGAATGAGACCACAATTAATTTCAAATAGTTCTATATCGACATTGGTATTGCAGCGCACAGTTTAAATCTGTCATTTTGGGCGCTTTCAGCTTTTGCATGGTGGCAGAAATACCTTTGGGCACCAACATATAAAAAATCTGAAGGTCTTATGTTTTTGCTATTTTCAGTAGAAAAATACAATCCAATATTCTTCTTCCGGGTCACACCGAATGACCTGATAAAGGGAAAATGCAACGAAATGAGAATTTGCACAATCTACAGTGTCAGACCTTTCATTTGAACTATGTCAAATTACAAGAATATGTGGGGAACTTGCAGAACTAGCCCCCTTAACAGGGCACTATCTTGTCACTTTTCACTTCCGGGTTGAGGTCAAACTTAAGGGAGGTTACTGTGGTCTGAGGTCACTTATGCAGATAGTGTAATCCTATATATATTCAAAGAGAACCTTCATTACTTATGGCTGGTAGTTGTGTGTTGGTATACCACCAAAAATACCCAATTTGCGTATCTTTGGAAAGTGCACAGTTTTTGTTTTGGTGAACCAAACCCCTTAGTCTAGTATATCTACTTGTGTGACTATACTGGCAGCTTCTGTCACTATACTACAGAGAGTGTATATACTTTTTGTGTTTGTAGATCTCAGTGGGAGTGCGGATGGAAGCGTAAGACTTTGGGAGTGGGGACACGCCCAGCCTCTCACGGTTCTCAGACAACAAGGCTGCTTCCCCAAAGTCACCAAGGTGCTATTCAACGCTCAGGGTAACAAGGTGAGTAGGTGCACTCTACACTATGTGAGCTATGTACCAGTACCACCAAGGCCCAGTTCCTTAAAGGGATCTTAGGCTAAGTTGATCGTAAGTGATTTTCAAGCTCAAATTTACCCTATGAATCTAATGTTAAAGTTAAGCATGGAACTAGAAAAACTCTAGAAAGTTTTATAAGCTTGGGGCAAGGTCCTGTGAAGTTGTTTCTTATCATAGGCTTATGACTGTCGTAGCGCAGAAATTGATTTCTGTGCTACAACAGTTGTAAGCAAATGTTATATTTTAGCACTTATAATTAACTTAGCCTAAGATCGCTTTGAGGAATGGGGCCCTGTTGAACAAAGTTTATATTGTCAATAGTAGCAGATAGAGTTATCTACCCTTAACCTATAGAAAGCTTCTAGTGTACTTGCCCAAATGTATGCATGTTATAATCATCTAATGTATATTTGCTGTTAAAAACCCTTGTCTTAAACTCCACTTTTTGTGAGGCGAATCCTTAAAAAGAATAAACTGTTATAAATGCAATTAAAATATTCGTTTAAACTCATAAAAACAACAACAACAAAACAATGACAAAATACAAACTCACAACTCAATATTTATGCAAAATTTATGTATTTATGTTTTCATTCCATGAAGCACATTTATAATGCCATTAAATTTTTTTTTTTAACCAACCAACTCTAAGAATATTGCCCCCCAAAAGTGTCGTACTATTTTTTATTTCACAGCAATAGTGTCAATGTGTTCTGGAAAGTGACAGTTTATCAAGAAATGTAATAAGTGTCATTAAAAAGAGGAAGATGTATTTGCGAATACATTTATTACAATGAGTTAAAACAAGGATATAATTTGATGACTTTGACAGTTTAGTGTTTACATTCTAACCAAAATAGGCTATTGAAAACCTATTCCGTGGTAATTTGTTTCAAAGAGCTCCCTTAGGGAGCTCTTTGAAACAAACTACCACAGTTTAGGTTTCAACACATTTTTAAGTCTGAAAACATTTCAACACCTGAAGGTTTAAGAAATTAGGGTATGATCATGGGTTTTGCAGTTGTAACACACGAAGTGTGAAGTAGGGTGCAATGCTTGTATCACCCTTAGTTCATCAGTACCAGCCGAGACTCGCAGGTTTCACAGAACGACACTATGTGTTCCCCTGCTGTAAAATCTGACCGCCGTGATATACCTGAAAAAAATGCGTTAAACCCTAACTCACTCACTCGCTCAGTTGTAACATGTCGTAAGAGAGTTCATAGTTCTTGACTGTGCTACTTCATTTGTCCCTGTTTGTGTTGCAGTGTTGTGTGAGTGACATTGAGGGATCTATATGTCTGTGGCAAGTTGGTCTGGGCAGTAACTTCAACAAACCAATCATGGTAAGAATTTTAACCCTTTGTCTGCTGACCAAAACATTTTTTGATTTTGTGACTAACTTCCAACTTGAATGTGTTGTTAAAACCTACCCTGCGGTAATTATTAGTCAAAAGATCTTAAGTAGCTCTTTAACCACGCTACCATTGAACAATCAAAACAGGCTGTTGTTAACTTATTTTATCATCTAAAATTGGCTTCCACAGGAGATATCGTCACAAATGATATCATTTCATTGTAGCGGTATTTTCGGCATGACATCATACCCATTGTCCCTTTTCCTATGTGACTTCCTAAAGGTCATGCAGCAGCATTGTTTTGACTTATGGCAGCCCAGAAAAATGCCAGTAAAACATTTACAAAATTATTGATTTATGTCATAGTATGAGTTTATAGAATAAATAGAATCTCATTTTCATGTCTTCTGATATCAAATATATCAACACTCGATGATAGAACTCATGTTGATATATCTGATATCAGAAGACACTTGGGTGAGATTCTCTATCTCTGGTAATTGTTTAATACTAAGAGTACTGAATTAGGGTCAATAGAAATTAAAACAGATCATCCTGTGCTGTTGAAAGCCTTACCCATTAAGGGTTAAAAGAGCTACTGCAATAGCTCATTTAAACAAATTACTATAGAATAAGTTATTTATACTCGAAGGTGGTTACAGTTTTAGGTTGTACTGACCTCAATTCAGCACAGTTAGAGTGGTCACTAATTCAATCCAATTTCTCTTTTCACATTTTTGACCATTGATAATGCTAGTGATTTATATAGCTGTACTGTCATTGACATTCTGATAATTTAGTGAACTAATAATTTTTTTACTGATAATTGTCACTTATTACCAACTCATATTTTTCATTTCAAAACTGATGGAATTGTTATTTTTCAGAGTCTCAGCTGTCACAACAAAACAACGAGTGACTTCACTTTTGTCGGTTCGTCAAGTTTGATAGCCACGGCCGGTCACTCGTCCGAGAGTAAGAATGTCTGTCTTTGGGACACACTTCTGCCCCAAAGGAGCGCTCTTGTTCATGGTGAGACACAAACGCTAGTTAATGTCGAGATTCAAACTATGTTATCATGGGGTTAAGCACAGGGGATATGTTTGTGGGTTTTGATTTTTGAGGGTTTGATTCCTGCCTTTGTGGTTCAGCATCTTCGCGTTAACCCTTACTAATTTCAATTTCCAAACTCCCACCTAAATAGGTTGCTGAAAAGTTTTCCTGTAATAATTTGTGTAAAAGAGCTCCCATAGGAACTCTTTCACACAAATTATTATAGGAAAGCTTTTCAACAGCACAAGATGGTGACAGTTTTAAGTTATACTCGCTCCAGTTCAGCATCTTCGCGTTAAGAACGTGTGCCTGTTTCATGATGAGATGTAAATATCAAATGTCAAGGTAAAAAATGCCTTAAAACACAGGCAAAATTGAAACATAGTGCAATGGACCAAGCTATGTTTCTTAGCTAACTATGCTAGGTTGTCAAAGTTTGAACAGCATGATAAAATAATGTATCTATGACTCGACTTGATTATTACCAATGGTAATCAGACAAAGTGACTGACACTAGTAATAATTTACTGGTTAAAATCCGACTTATACTGAAGAATGGAAACACTGCAATGGTACTTAGATTTGAGTGTTCTCTGGGGTTTTTTCAGCTTTCACCTGCCATGAACACGGGAGCCCTGCAGTTGTGTACGCTCCACAGCACCAGATGCTTATCAGTGGAGGCAGGAAGGGAGAAATATGTATCCTTTAGTCCGAACATTCAGGGTTGAAGCAAAAAGTCCATGAACTCTTACTGAGATACAACTGACAAAGTAAAAAGCTTATGGATGACAACTTCCTTGTAAAATAGCACTGGTAAAAGTGTATAGAAAGTATTCAGCGGATTTCCTATGGAAATCTCATCAAACCCATGAAAATTCGTTAAATAATTTCTATAATTTTTTTCTTGTGTTGGAAGCGATGTTTCTAAACAAATTCTTGTACTGTTATCAAGCATAATGCTTGACAGCAGTACAAGAATCTGTTCTGGAAGAAGGGATGGATTTCCAGGATTTTTTGGGCAGCATAGTTAATTCACATATATATTTAAAAACAAATGGGATGGGGAGAGGGGTGTTGGGCGAGGTTTGGAGTTTCCTCAATTTCACTACCACTTGGATCTTCAGGTGAAATTTTCCTTATCTAGCACCAGGTATATTTGACATGCGTCAGCGACTGATGCGTCACACATTCCAGGCCCACGATGGACCCATCAAGTGTTTGGCGATGGACGCAGAGGAGGAATACTTTGTGACAGGATCAGCAGAGGGAGATGTGAAGGTGGGTAGCAGCTATTCTTTCTGTGCTCCGAAATGGAAATTGTCACAGGATTGAAACACTGGAAATTGTTTTTACAAATTATTCAGCGGAATTCCATTTGTTTGATGAGATTTTTATAGGCAATCTCATCAAACCAATGGAAATTCACTGATTAATTTCTTTACATTTCTATCAAGTGAAACAAATCCAACTGACCTGTCTCTTCCTGTCCTGTGACTGACTTCCAATATCTTTAAAAAGTGATAAAACTTAGAACATTTATTAACCTTCAGTATTTTTGATAAACTGACAGTTCTGAGAACATAACTCTTGTCATGTAACTAACTTCAGGTTCTTAAAGTACTTGTGACTGTCTTTAAGTACTTGTGACTGTCTTTTAGTACTTGTGACTGGCTTTAAGTACTTGTGGCTATCTTTAAGTACTTGTGGCTATCTTTAAGTACTTGTGGCTATCTTTAAGTACTTGTGACTGGCTTTAAGTACTTGTGGCTATCTTTAAGTACTTATGACTGGCTTTAAGTACTTGTGGCTATCTTTAAGTACTTATGACTGGCTTTAAGTTCTTGTGACTGGCTTTAAATACTTGTGACTGGCTTTAAGTACGTGTGACTAATCTCCAGTACTTGATTTGCAGGTTTGGGGTTTGGACATTCACCAGCTACTCTTCTCCTTCCCTGGAGAACACAGCAAGAACACATTCTTCAAGAATGTGGTGTCCACCTCCGGGGTAGCGCAGGTATCACTGGGCCCTGGCCATCACCTCTTTTCCTGTGGAGTTGATGGTTCCATGAAGTTCAGACAACTGCCGGAGAAAGATCTAGTTGTCCAGCCATGGCCGTCGTGATGTGAATCCATCTAAGTGCAGTAGAAACTCTAAAATCTGACCATGAAATGTATCAATAGTATCGGGCGTCAATTTATGCATGATTGCTTATAGACTGTTATAGTCACTGCTAAATGAAATAGAGTGGGTAGTCAGTGACAAATAGTCATCAAAGTTGATAAAATCTGAATGTGAAGTGTATCTATAATGTGAAGCACTAGCATCCGCATGAATGCTTCTAGACAGTCATAGTCAGTGCTAAATGAAATAGATTGTTTAGTCAGTGATAAATGATCATTAAAAGTTAATAGAATCTATGACAGGTAGTTTTAGATACATACTTACACATATATATATATATCACTTGGGAATACAAAACTATTTGCCAATTGTTAGTTGCAGATCTTAGAACAAGAAGGTCTGTTTGTCAAGTTCTGGACTTGGGTCCTTTTTGTTCTCAGGGTACCGTTCCACAAAGCTATCGTGAGCTGAGATTAATCTTCGTCCAAATTTCTTTATGACCATTGAACAATCTCATTGAACCAAACGGCCAAAGAGAGCTTGGGACAGAGCAAGGTATTGTTCCACAATGCTCTCATAATGTTAAGATGTTTTACTTTCATTTCTCGTAACAATAGCGCTAAGATGAAAGTTAAGATGTCTTAGCATTGCAACCGCTTTGTGGAACAGGGACCAGATCTTCATTTAGTTGTTTAAGGAGCCAGGGTAAGAAGGTCCATTGTGTACTTCAGTGAGAAATCCACTGATTACTAAGGAATAAAGAGAGGTAGTCGCTAAGATGTGGACAGGTGCTTGGTACCCAGATATGCTTCATAGATTCAATGATGTGTAGGTTGTTGCTTAGTTTATATCTCTGGACCAGGGTTTTGTTTATAAAGCTCTTGTAAAGCTAAGACATCTTAACTTTCATCTTAGCGCTCTCGTGACGAGAGGGCTAAGATGAAAGTTAAGATGTCTTAGTTTTACAAGAACTTTGTAAACAGAACCCAAATTAACAGTATACTCATCTTCACAGGGTAATGGCAGATAATAGATCATCTTTCAGAAAGAGATTCTTGGCTTGGAGATTATAAGTTTATTTTTAATGTAGTGAGATTTCATAGTGAATTAGTTAGTAACATATACAAAAAGGGAATTCTGTTCAGCTGATAATATTTTTTAAGAGATTGAATGAAACCGTATCTTTTTGATTTTTGTGGGTTTATATACAATTATAATCACAAGGTTTTGCATGTTCACATTTTGATGTGAATATAAAGAAAACATAAGACATTTGTGATAAACTCCTCAGTTATGGGCAGTATGATACCATCATTTATTCTAATCTTGTGGATTTTCTTCAGGTCTTGTTGAGAAAATTTCCAATCTTAACCCTTACCATGAGTTTTGGATAAGTTATTCTAAGTGGTGTGGCCTAACATTTTAAGGGTTTTGTCTATCCTAATTAGTGTCTCACTCAATATCGCCACCTGTCTGGCCAGTTAACCTGACCCAGATATTTATGTGAGCCGCACAGTAAGGGTTAATACATGTATAATGATGTAACTACAGTGTCACTCAAATAAGCATCTTTCTCATGTACTATACACCTCCAACTTCTTTTAGTTATATAAAACGAAAGGTGTATATTGCACATGAATAAATATGGTAATTCATGGAGGATATATTCAAATTTGTTTAGCTTTAGAATATTACCATTGTACTTATATTGGCATATGCTTAAAATGTACCTTAAGGGTATTGATGACAAACTGACAGTCCTAGTACTTATTATGTAAGGAGCATGTAATTAATTATATTATAACGATGTTTGCAGAGTGAAACATTTTTATGAGTTTTCTGTTAACACTTAAAAGCCGAGTTGATTTCAGACAGACTTAAAACTTGTGCTGTTGAAAATCTGTCCTGTGATATTTTGTTTAAAAGAGCTCCTGTAGGAGCTCTTTTAAACAAATAACCACATGATAGATTTTCAACAACCTGTTTCAGATGGAATTTATAAACTAAAATGAGCAAATGTTTGTGCTCAGCACTTTAAGAGTTAATTGATTCATTTTACGATTCAAAAACTATTATGATAAACAAACATAGCTTTTTTATGTCAAAGGGGCAGTTGAAACCTATTGTGTCGTAATTTGCGTATTAACACTTAAAATGCCAATTGGTTTTAGTTAGATTTAAAATTTGACTGATGTGTGTTGTTGAAAACCTATCCTGTGGTAATTTGTTTGAAAGATCTCCCTGAGGGTACAGGATAAGTTTTCATCAACACAAGTTGATGACAATTTTAACCCTTAACGTGGGTCTTGCATATATAGGAGATCGGACAACTTCCACTAATATTTAGAGACAAGCCAGGCAAGTTAGTTAAGGAGTTCAGGCAATACCCGAACGCCGTGAGTGAGAGCAGGACTCAAAAGTATGCCGCACGGTTATGTTTAAAATAAAATCAATTATCAGTGTGACAGCTTAACGTAATGACAGGTTTTAATTGGGTGAGAAAAATTGATTGATAACTGGGAAATTCGAAGAAAAAAATTGACTCCGCAAACATCGTTATTATGTATTTGATTGACAAGTAGAAAAGTCCATGTAACAAGATTTAAATGTATAGAATCAAACTGTGTTCACATTAATAATTCACCTATTTAATTCAATCAACAGTAGTATTACTAGCTAACACATGTCACAGAAGCATGCTAAAAAGAAAAAAACAGATTTTTTTAGGGACATAATTAGATTGTCCAAGGGAGATAACTGCTGCCCGGTGGTTGCTGATATAGAAAGCATTGTATATGGGTCTTTGAAAAATATGTCCAGGATTCGACTGATCAAAAGGCATGATGCAATGGATTTATTTAAAAGTTATACACCTGCCAAAATGTATCATTTTAATGGTTGTGATAAAGAGCTAGAAATGGAGAATTGATGGCAATGACGTCTTAAACATTTAGATAATTTTGACTATGATATTAGTGAGTCTCACAGTAGGTGTATATATCTTGGTTTTTGAAGATGTATATTTAGGAATAGTAAATCAGGTTTATTAATTCTGAATTGATCATGTGTTAATATGCATGGTCATGGTATGATTTTTTAATGGGTGTATTTATAAAATCATGATGTTGTTGATTAAAGTAATGATGACTAAAGCATGAAAACCAATATTGTTCACTAGTCTCAATGTGGGAAAATGCTGTTGCATTCTACATCGGTCTGTTAATTGTTTAAAATGTAGCTAATAATGAGTATAACTAGTGAATGTAATATCCATAACTTGAAAAGTTTAAAATGATTTTAGTCGAGAACGAGCCCTTGTTTAATCTTGTTAAATTATTTTAACCCTGACAGTGCTGAATAGGGTTAAGTAGTTATTTTATATTGATCACTTTGTGCTATTGAAAACCTTTCCTGTAGTAATTTGTTTAAATAACCACAGGACAGGTTTTTAACAGCTTATTTTGGGTGATGTTTTGACAATGAAATAGAAAATAAAATTGACTTAGAACTTTTAGGGTTAACCGGTTTAACATTATACTTTAAGATAAAACAGATTTGTCATATTGAGATGTGGTTTACTTTGTCGAATTTATATTAACCCTGGAAGAGCTGAATTAGGGTTAATATGATTTTAAAACAGTTATCTTATGTTGTTGACAACCTATCTGTAGTAATTTGTTTGAAAAGAGATCCTTTTCCAAACACATTATTGCAGGATAGGTTTTCAACAGCCTGATTGAGTTACAATTTGGGAACAAATGTTAGTCTAAGCATTTAATGGGTTAAGCAGTGTATTTTGATCTGAAGATGATTTTATCTGTTTATCCTTCATGAGTCATTCAGTTTAGAAATGCCATAATCACAAACCTAGTTTTTCTTTGGAAAATATGCCATTTACAATTTCGAAATTTGCCAATTGGGACAATTTTGAAAATTTTGTTTACAAATGCAAAAATCATTGTAAATTGTTCACTTTTAAAGAAAAACAAGTTATTTCTTTTCAAAGTGCACTGTTTACATAATTTTAGCATTTGTAAAATAAACACACTGGTTTATGATTATTTGTTTTGCAATGAACACTTTCTGACTTAGTGCAATACTGTCAATTTACGTAGGACAGTTCAGCATTTGGTTTCATCTCCAAAGCCAAGTACATATAAATATTTATGCTCTTGTATCGGTCAGTGGATGTTTAGCATGTGCTGGCCAACACTTCTGGTCATCTTGTACAGAATCATTATTTTTCAGTTACTCATTTTACCACTGTTTTTTTAAATGCATAAAATTGATTTGTTTTAATTTGTTTTTGTGTTTTATCATGTAACAAGAAATTAGTACCTCAAATTTTGTCATGTTAAATTTTGAAGATGTTATATATTCACTTGATCATACGAAATAAATGATCAGTGTCGTAGAAATGATTTTCTGAATTGCTCAGATGTTTTTAACATGTAAGTTGTTAACAAATGTACACAGTAATGATAGTTGACAATATGATTTGTAGATGTTTCTCGTACTACCAATTTCTTAAGTGTCTTTATACTGATATTTATGACATAATATATTTTACTTACTTGACTCACTCTAATTGCTTTAACCGTTTAGTATGAGTCAGGCTAAGTATAACAAAATATTTGTGATCCTAAAAAAATGGATTTAGTTTATAGTCAAAATCATTGTAAATTCTGCACTTTCCAAAGAAAAACAAGTTTTTCTTTGGAAAGTGCAGAGTTTACGATAATTTTGACATTTGTAAAACAAACTTAACCACTCAGCCAATGAATTCAGTTTACAAATATCAAAACTTTTGTAAACTGTGCACTTTCCTCTAAAATCTTTAAAATGCACAATTTACAGGGAGTTTTGCATTTGTAACTATGCACTTTTCAGAAAAAGCTTTCATATTAAAAGTGCACAGACTGCACTTTAGCATTTGTAGATCAAGATTATTTAACGAGTGTCATATAGCTGACAGCACTTTAGCATTTGTCAATCAAAGTAATTTACCGAGTGTAACGAACTCGTAAAACTGTAAATGTTTTCTGAAAGCATAATACACCAGTAGCGGTTTCTACCACTGATAACTGGAAAAAATTGTGTAGAAATTATTAAGGAAATCTTGTCCGGAAATCTGCTGAATAATTTCTATAAGTTTTTCTAGTGATTCTAGCTCTTTCTCTCACTGGTATAGCTGTTTTTACCACTGATGTAGCCATTTCTACACTGATATAGCTATTTCTACCACTGATATTATTGGTTTAAGTTTGTACAGAAATAATACAACACTGTGATTGAGTAGATGTAGCACTTGTTGGTGTCATTGTGATAAGCAGAGATTTGTTATTTGTATAGATAATTACAGTTGTTGAAACTCTTGCAGATATATAAATGTGTTAGATGTAAACATGTTATGAAGTTTCCTCCTTTATCTCAATTAATATAGTTTTATCTTTACTATGCAGGTTGAGTAGAGAGCTTAGCCTTTAGATCTTCATCACAGTGTATGTTGATATTGACATGTTGATTGTCAATATTATTGTCATGTCACTTAACATTCTTATTAAACCTATCCTGTGGTAATTTGTTTAAAAGAGCTCCTGGAAGGAGCTCTTTTAAACAAATACCACTGGATAGATTTTTAATAGTACAAGGTGGTCACAGGTATAAGTTAAACTAAAATCAAAAATGATATTGCCCAAAGCAGTGCTAAACAATAACTCACTCACTCATTTTCTTTTAAACTAAACTAAAAGAATAGTGAAAACATATGAATCTATATTTCCTTATATCTCATTATATGAGAATACTTCTCAACCTTTCAAGTACTAAATGAATTTTAGTAGGAACTTAAACTGTGACCACCTCTTGCAGTTAAAAATCTATTCAATTATAATTTTGTAAACAATTGCTTTTGGGGCTGATATGTTACCCATCTTTGAATTTAAAATATGTCATAGAAAAACTTTTTTAGCTGTATTAGTATATGTAGGTAGTATAATTTTTTATTTTTTTTAAACTAACATAAATGTTTAATTGTTCCTAATGCGCTGCAATGAAATATTCAGACGTTCAGCTGTTAGTTCCAATCAGTAATTCTCTAAACATCACAGTTATACATTGACATCTGAAGGGCTGTGTTATAAAGAGGATACACAGTTTTACCCAAGCCAGTGCCCCCTCTTTATAACAACATATCATAAAACCATTATAATTAGGGCAGTGTCAAGTTCAATATTTAACCATTTTAATGTCCACATTTCATCTTAAATAGACTGTTGAAAACATCCTGTTATCATTTAAATTGTTTAGAAAAGGTCCTAAATGAGCTTCTTTACAAATTACCACAGAATAGGTTTTCAACAGTTTATTTAGATTGAAATTTGGACATTAAAACAGACACATATTGAGCTTGGCACTCTAAAGGTTATTAAAGGGTGTACAGTTTACAACGATGTGGAATTTTTAAATAAAATACATTGGACAACTGTTAAGTTTAAGTGTTAATAAAGGGTGTAAATAAAGCATGTGAAAACCAAGTCTATTGTTCACTTTAAATAGCAACAAAAGGATTTTTAAGAAGTCTAGAGGAGGTTTCTATCATTCAATCTTTGCAAAGAAAATAAAGGTCGGCCTTGCAGAAGGACCACTCCCTGTATAGATTATGTTAATTACCACAGGATAGGTTTTCAACAACCTGTATCAGTTGGAATTTTTTAAAATGAGCAAATTTTGTGCTCAGCACTTTAAGGGTTAATAAGATAAAATAGGTGTTCAGCTGCAGTTGATAATATAATGTTTTTGT
>JAULCD010584465.1:0-13551 GCA_032361085.1 Calliostoma canaliculatum
TTGTGTACCAAACCCACTTACTCGGCGACATAGTTTATGACGTCGTAAAGTTACGACGTCTTTGTGAAACGGCACCCAGGTGGGTTTTTTCACAAAGACGTTATAAATTTACGACGTCGTAAACCATGCCACTGGGCTGATGGGTTAGATTACAAAGCCTATGTTTGTTGTAAGTTGCACTTTCCAAAAACAAACTAGTTTCTCTTTGAAAAGTACAAGGTTTACAACAAGCTTTGACATTTGTAAACCAAACCCTTCATACAGTGACATGGTTTACGACGTCGTAAAACTACGACGGCTTTGTGAAAAAATGATTTGTTTCAACGATCAGCAAAAACATGTGTCGGCATAAAACAATGAAAGCCTTGTGAATAACTTGCTTAGTGTAGGACAGACAACATACACTAGAAAAAAATTATAAAAATTATTTAGCGGTTTTCCATGGGTTTGATGAGATTTCCGTCGGAACTCTCATTAAACCAATGGAAAACTGCTGAATAATTTCTACACATTTTTTCAGTGACAAGACGTTACGCTAACGAGCACCAAATGGCATCACTGGATTTCGGTACACAATTTATTCACACAACTTCTATATTTATAATGCCAGAATTTCCAATGGATTCTGTCTTGACAGATAATCATCTAGATTATTCTTTTGAGTTGATATGTATATATTCATTAATCTCAACATGGAGAAGACTCTATGTATGGTTGCTAAGAGGGGTCATCGCAAAATCGCAATCTATAACCTTCGTGACCTTGGGACAATCTCATTAAAACCAGTCCTACTGCCCCGTTGATTTCTCCACTCTGCAGGTAGGATCTGAGAGTCACTCATAGAAGGTCGTGTCCAATTGACCCCTGAAGCGACCAATCAGCGAGCCGCTTCAACGATCGTGGAAGCAGCGGGGCCTGGCTTACGCTTTTGAATTTGTATAGCCAACACCGAAATACCGAAAAAAGCTTAAATCCGATTGGTTGAAATTAAATTGTCGTTGAAATGTCAGTTGGACACGACCTTCTATTTGTGACTCTCAGAACCTACAATCAGAGTGGAGAAAGCGCAACGGGTCAGTAGGACTGGTTTTAATGAGATTGGACCTTAGTATAATGTAATAATAGATTACATGTGGCGACAGTACAACATGGCCACATGGCGATAGCATGACACGACATAGAGATAACACAATACCACATGGGAAAATAACCATCATGTAATGTCCTGCTATTGCTATACAGTGCCTTGCTGTCATTGTATCGCCCCGTATACTGATAGAACAGTGTAGAAGAAATGCATTTTCTTGCATCAGGTGAAGATCCTCATTGTACAAAACAGCACAGTGCAGCATGAGGTTTTGTTTGATGGATTGGGCACCACCAAGACTAGCTGGTTCTCAAGGGACAGAATCATCAACTCCACGTGGACTGATCTTAAGACGGCTCCAACCAACTTCTTTAGTATTAGAGGGTAAGGATCAGACCACTTCGACTGAGGGTGTGTTTGGCATAGGTCAAATTTACAAACGCCACAATTTTCAAAGACCAAAATTGGTGTAAACTGTGCACTAATCAAAAAATTCTTTGGAAAGTGTACCGTTTTCAACAATTTTGGGATTTCTAAATCAAACTCATTGACACAACACTGAACAAATCTCATAGAAAATATTCAGCGAATTTCCGTTGGTTTGATGAGATTTCTAAAGAAAATTTCATTAAACCAATGGAAAGCCTCTGAATCATTTCTGTACATGTTTTCCTAGTTTAAAGTTAAGAAAAGATTGCGTTAATTTAGACATAAACTGTTTGAATTTAGCTATTTTCTGTATATTGTATAAGTATAACAATATAATAAGTATCTTGTATTATCAAATCTTTCTTAAATTTGCTTGCCTTTAAAAATGTGTCAACAATGAAAAAGAGGATTGACTCTTTTAGTTGTAGAAATTAAAATTATGACAAGGCATCTTTATGTACATGCAGAGTGGAGAAAGTGCAACGGGGCAGTAGGACTGGTTTTAATGAGATTGAAATGTTAACATTTTAACATTAACATTGGTGTAGAAATTGATTTGAATTGACACAGATTATGACAAGAATCGATACAGAACATAATAATGAATCGATACACTGACTACTGTATCGTGTATTGTATCGTCAGAGAAAATATCGCGATGCATCGATGCATCAGCGTATCGTGACACCCCTAGTATTTACCTGATGTTATATAAGACATACTGAGACGCATTAGGCTTATATGCGCCGTTGTTGTGTGAAGCAAGTAACATGATATCTGAATTCTAGTCAGAAGAAGACGAGTGGAAGTTGTTTATGCATCAATAAAACATAACAGTGAGAATACACCACGAGAGACACAGGCCGGGTTGGTTTACTGTCACTGTTCTGACTCCTAACCTATCTATCTTTAATATGTTCTAATGTTGGTTAAAAAGTAAAATAAATGAATACAATTATTTTTACACACTTAAACACGTATTTAAATTTCGGACGATTCATTAAAAAACACAATCACGTGACGATGATAAACCAACATTATTTTACGACCAGTGTTAATAATAATAATAAGCAATGATATAAACAATTAAGAAAATGTGCAGTTGGTTGCATTGATAGAGAATTTAGTCGTAAAAGGATGTAACAAGTCGGGACCCTTTATCGATCACGACTGGTACACGTTATTGCGACTACTATAGTTTGGCCAAATTACAATATTTTGGAGCATTACTCTCGCCATAAACAAACTGCTCGTAAACTCACGATTTCGCAGATTATGTCGCTGGGTAAATGGGTTTAGTTTACAAATGCAAAAACATCGTAGCCATTTGTTTTTCTGTCAGAAGTGCACAGTTTACAACGACGTTTTACATTTGTAAACAAAACCTATTGGCCCAGCGGTTTGGTTTACGACATCGTACAGTTATGATGTATTTGTAACACGCGGCCTTGATAGAAATTGGTACCTTATTGCTCGGCGTAATCCAGTTTGGATTTTATCAAAAGTGGATGTTACCAATAGAGCATGACACGCTTACGCTTTTGCAAACATTTGGTGCATACCTCATTGTAACTAATTTATGAACATAGCTTGGATATATACGTTGTCTTAATGTCTAACAGAATATATTTCAACAAATCGTAAATTAGGATTGTGCTCTCAAATTCAATTTTCGATACATCTGTGCAATAAAAGATGTGTTCAAAATTTCCGTTTTATCCCAAATTTAACGGTCACTCTTTTGACAGTATTATTTAAAAGGTTCTAATTGAAAGTGGTAAAGTGCACGTTTAGTGATTATGGTTGTAGTTGGTTTTACAATTTAGAGACGTGTGTTATATTTACGATTGCACTCTCTTTGGAGGTAACAATTCTGTGGTTAAGTCACGGCGGGATTAAGAAACACTCTCAGAGTTAGGCACAACTTAAAAAGTATCCCAGCAAAGGTAATGGATTCAATCCCTTTACATAACTGCACCCAAACACGTGAATAATATTTACTCATTTGTTGCAAAATATATTCTGTTTATATTGCTTCTATATTACAAAATATGTTCTAAAACTGTTACGAACTTGATTTCAGATTAAAGATGAAACCAGTGAATCTTTTAATACTTTATTTATCTTTAAAGTGTTCTCCCTCACGTATTAATGTGTAATCCATGTTCAATAACCTTACACCTTTGTAATTGCAATTATTGACGCATTCGCGTCTGTATTGTAATTCGTTTCCACGACTTCTTACTTTACGATTTATAATATGAGATTGACTAAGCCCAAACACATAACGTTAAAGCTGCCAGACAAAATGATACAAATTATTCGAACCAGATCATCTGGTTATGTTATTTAAACGAATCGACAGGGTTTCCTCCTCCTCTTCGTCTGTTGCTCGCTGAACTAAATTTGGTATGTAAAACTCTCTGGATTCAACACAACATATTAAGGATTGCAATGTTTTTAAGCGCGACGTTTATCGGCTATGTCTTGCCCCTTCGTCAGGTGACAAGAGACATGCACTAGCCCATAATTGTCGTGCTTTACAATTACATAAATTACAATCCATAATATTTTGTGTTATATCACAACTTCTAAATGTCTTTAAATAATATTCTCTGGATTCAATTAAACTAGTATATGACACGGCTAAGACTGTTTAACACACAATTTAGCGAGAGATCATAGATTTTAGTCAAGGTGTTGTCTTAGCAGAGCTTCATGAAACGTAACGTAAGCGCTAAAATGAGAGATTTGTTAAAGAGAATAGAAGGGTAAAATATAATAATTAAAGACAAGGCGTCTTGTGTAAACAGGAAAAGGGTGTTAAGAGACATTTGAGACGGGAGTGGTAAGAAGAAATAAGACGTCTTAACCCGTTCATCCAAACGATTTTAGGCTGACTTGATCGTAAGTGCTGAAATTTAACATTAGCGTACGACTGCCGTAGCACAGATATCGCTTAAGAGACTACGTCACGGCAGTCGTACGCATTTGATAAGAAACAACTCCACAAGGCATTACAAACACTAAGATCGCTTTGTAAAACGGGGGCCAGAAGTTTACACTTGGCCTAATCATAAGAAAAAACGTTACTATTTTAAAAGAACAACCATCTACTAATATAAATATAGCCACATGAATCACTTTGGTAAAGAAATATTTTCCTCACAGTAACTTACCCAAAACGTCGTGTTTTACTATTTAATAAGTTGCAATTCATAATTGTTCATGTTATAACTGCACCAACTTTTGAATGCCTTCAAATGATCTTAACCATTTGGTTGCTGAGTATAGATATTTCGATGTAGATATGTAACCTGTTATCAAGCAAGTCATCATTATTTTTTTTATAACGGTGTAAGAATGTACATCAAAACATCGCTACTCAGCAACAAAGAAGTTGTATTCCATATATCTACGATTGCGATCATCACTTGTGTACGAACGTACATCGAAACGTAACTACACACCAATCAATAAGTCATAATCAATATGTAATCCGTGTATGTACAATTGTCATCATCCCAACTTATAAATGCCACTCATACAACAGAGTGTCTTTGTTTAACATTATTGTAAAATGTACGACGTCAACTAGATTTTGTCTAAATGATGAACATTGTAAATTTACTGTTTTGTATGCAATTTACGACGTGTCTATATTAAATGCACACAAGTAAATAAAATAGTTTCATAATGATTATAATTTTGTCATCCAGTATATATACTTGTATCTATACTTGTATAATAAAACCTTATTTTATCTTATTATTAACTATCGTAACGTGTGCATATTTTAAAACGAATTATTTGTTTAGAAACTGCAAGGTTGTTATCCAAACGTGTACATCGATTTTAATGCTCAGGACTTTACACTGAAATTGCCTGTAATGTTCTACTTTCTGACGAGGAATTTGTTTATTTAGACACATGAAATTTACACCAATTAAAAAAACAACTTGTAAAGTAAATCTAATGTGCCAGTGGAGGTAGGACAAGTGTCAGCATTCTTAATTAAAATAACCACACAGTTTGATTGTTCAACTGTGTTTATGGTGATTTAAGCACCGGAATAACTCACCTTCCTGAGATCCCAGGTGCATGGATGGAACTGCTATAAGGATGATCTTTCAGACATGCCATGGATTAAAGAGAATTCTTTTGGTGGTAATTAGCAATAAATGTTGTTCTAATACGTCAACTTTTGGAGCAAATGAGAATATATTTTGATAGTTAAAAGATAGCTATGGCGTTGATTGTACCCTGTAAATCATTCTGTACTCTAATCACATTGATGAAAGACTTTCTTCGTTAAAAGGTAGGCTTAAAAGCATAATAGATCAGATGCAGGGCAGTAAACGTCTTCCTGTTCAGGCTTGTGCATCAAAATATATTGAAAAAGGACCTTTAGTTGTTTGCATTGATGAACATCAGTGGCCGTAATTAACTTTTTATACTCAGATAAAACGCATTTTGTTTTACAGGCGGTAACAGTACGAAACAGAGGCTTAAATAGACGATTCCTATTACCCAGTTTATATTATGTTGTATTATCACAACAGGAGCCTTTATCATGTTTCAGAGGAACTCTTTTAAACATGTTTTAAAGGATATGTTAATTACCTGCGTGACAGGGATGATTACATTAAAATAAATACAGCACGATCATAGCATATTCTCCTGACTTTTGTTATCGTTTTCTAAGTACTTGTCGCAATAGGTAGAATGTCACTCCAATGTTTTTCATTGTACCCTCACTAGAACCCGAGAACCCTCACCAGTACCCTATGCACTACATTACCAGTTCATACCATTCACCCGATGAAGGAGTAAGAATATACTCCGATACGTTACCATGACGCAGGGATAATGTATTTGGTCTACAAATGCAAAAAAACCGTTGTAAACTGTACACTTTCCAAAGAAAAACAATTTTTTCTTTGGAAAGTGCACAGTTTATAACGATTTTTTTGCATTTGTAAATGTGTAAAGTTATGACGTCTTTGTAAAACGGGCCCCTGGGTGACTGAATTAAGTAAGCTCAATTCCCTGTGGAGATAATACTGTGAAGCGTAATTTACACGTCAATATTAGGACGTCAACAGGGAGATAGTTTGTGTCCATGTTTATATTAGTAAGCCGAGAATTGAACTGAAATTGTCATGCTTTAAATTGTAAAGGTGCGCCAGGAAAATTGAAGATGATCTTTGTTAATTCCACTTGGGTTAAATTCACTTTTGTTATGTAGCTTGTTGTGTACTTGAGTTATGTAGCAAATGTGACGGTCGAATCAGTTGTCACCACACTGCTTACATCCATGTGCAAACTAAACAGAATAAACAGATTAAAAGTTATTAGGAAAATAAAGTTAAATCATCCACCTACACATGTGCATGCCAATGATAATCTGAATGTATTCAGTTAATTTACAATTATTCCAAGGAAATGATGTCTTTTGCCATTAAATTAAAACAAATGTTTTGAATTGTATTGCCCTATGTATTTGGTACAACAGGAAATGTTTTAAAACAAAACTAACTTGTAAACAGTAAACTAACTATTGCCAATTGGAATCACAAATACACTTTGGAAGATTTGCACAAGCAACTTTTTTTTAAAAAAAACTTGTAAACATTCCCAAGGGTGTGGAAATACCATTGTTTAAAACTTTTCCATGGACAAGTAAACATACAAACACCATGGTTGATGTGACCTGCAATGTCATGGATTTCATGAATGACTCAGTGCTTTAAAACCATCTGATGCATGCTTACCTTCTGTAAACGTATAATGCTGATTGTAAGTGATTAATGCATGCAGCTTTCATATTTTATTGATTTTATGCCTAACGGAATCAGTTGCAGGCAACTAAGATGCGTATGTGAAAGTCAAAATCTTTTGACATAAAACGGCCGCACTTTTAAATAATGAGGTTCCGTTTAACAAACTTGTTGTAAAACGCTGATAACAATTACAACAAAGACCAATATAGATACCATAAACCCACTCACCATTGTGTAATTTGTCGACTTACAAAGGAAAACCAAGTCTAGAGAACCCTATGGATGTCAACTTCTTTATTCTTTATACCAAGAAAAAGCAAGTTGTTTGTTCTGCAACCACGCAGTTTAAACAAAGTTTAACATTTTAAGCCATAAGCTCAGTGTTATAGTTCAAGAGGTCCGTGTTTACTGAAGACGCTTTAGTTTTTTCACAAAGCCTCTGTATATTTACGACGTTGTAAACAACATCACTGGGTGGGTGAACTGGCTTACAAACACAAAACAATAGTTGTGAACTGTGCAAGGTAAACATGCAGTATCCAACATTTGTTGACATTTGTTAACCTAACCCATGAATTTGTAACATGGTTTATGACGTTATAAATGCACGATGGCTTTGTGAAACGGCACCCATAAGTCGTTATAGTGATGCATTGTTTCAGGTTGAGTGTAACTGTAACAAAGCGGATGGAAAATAAGACGGGATATTATTAAATTACAATGTCAAAATAAATAGGTTTACCACTTGCTGGCATTATTTTGGTGTCAGGGCATCTATCATTGACACTGCAATTGATTGGGTACAACGTAAGTAACGCAAAGCGTCATGGAACATTAAGGACCATATGCATTATTTCACAAGTTAAGCTTGGCCCTGTATGATGAGTATATGTACTGAGGGTAAAAATTGAAGAACTCCTAAAATTGTCTGAAATAGCTCTTATTTTAATAAAATGGTTTGAACTTGTAATAATGAGGAATTGAATTAAAAGTATTCCTTATAACTGATAACATGCATGTTTACGATTTAACAGGTAAAGCTATTTTTAAATAAAATAAGCAATAAACAAAACAAGTTGCCAACAAATACGCTATAATTACACCCATCGCCAATGGCTATGATACGGCCTAAACAATAACTCAATCATAGTATTACTAACACATGTTTCTTCGGAAATAACACAAAACGAAAGTATTACAGCAAAAATATTACATTTGCAAAAACAGTTTAGTAATGAAATGTCTCAATCCGTGTGAGAAACCTGCATACAATTGCTCTCAAACATTAACACCACTTATTTAGTAGGGAGATAGATTATATCTTGTATATTTTAATAATGTTGTGGTTAACCAGAAACAGATATGATTCATGTTGCCATGTGCTTGCATAGATTATATGTTCATTAGTTTGAACTTGATTTCAATCTTTAGCAAAGCCTTTGGATAATAAATAAAAAAATGTTACTGAAGTTACACATTTTAACCTAACCCTTGCCAGGCGGCATAGTGTTGAAGTAGTTATCCTGACGTGTCCCGGAGTTGTTCAGGTTATTACCTATCCCAATAAGTGCATAAGCCAACACCGCCACCTGTCTGTACATGCGGATCACGGAACCAAACGTAATGCCAATGATAAATGTCGTGGCACCGAAAAAGAGTCAGAGAGCGTTGTTCTGAACATAACTCATTCATTTAGACATTCTAAGTTTAGCTATTAGATGTCAGGGTGGATTGAGTTTGACGTGAATGCAATGCCTTACTACTAGGGCGTGTACTTCTCCACGATGCACATCGAGACATCGGCACATCCGATAGATCCGGCACGAGTGCAATACGGAATTACGAGTGCAATACGGACGTACGTCGTATTGCACTCCGTACGGCTATCCTAAGATTGCATGGATATGTAATAAATTGCAATACATATTGCAATATATCGCGAAAAAAAAAAATGTGCGATATTTTTCATATGTTTATGTCCAAACTTTATTATTATTACCCGTTGAAAACCTATTCTTTTATAATTTGTTTAAAAGAGCTCTACATTCGGCATTGTATCGGTTAATGTACGATTTTCAAATTGTATAAACAATGAAAACTAGAAGATACTATTTTTCAAATCCCATGATCATAAGTATACCGGTAAATCACAAACGTACCTGTGTCAGTTCTTATTGCAGTTTACCGGTATATTGGTAATACCGCGCAGCTCTACTTACTACAAGTTGCATAGAGGGACATGTTGAATACGCATTAAGCATTGACTCATGTCACATTGCGTAATACACAGGAGCAGGGTTACACCTAAAACTATTAATATTGGTAATATAATTAAAGTAAAAGCAAAACAAATATTCATTGTAATATTTCTTCTTCTTTTTTATTTACTTGTTAAAGCAATTTTATTAGTTTGAACCAACCTTTATTGTCTCATAAAATCAAGACATGATTGAGCAATTACAGATAAATCATTATGTTTTACAAACCAAAAAAATCGAAAATAAATAGTATTATTTGTCCAAATTTCTCCAAAGCTAAGCAAACAGCAGGTATCCATAAAACAACCTTTATCGAGGTTCTATGGACTGGCGACATCATGCAGTTTCTAATTATCTAATCTTATTATATTTAAGACAAAAGCAAAAATCAATTTTCTGTGTAAGATATAAATTGCTGGTTGACATGTTTTCTTCAGGAAGCAAAAACAGTAGGACGTCAGCCTTGGTTAGCGTGTATGTTGATTAGCGGGAACAGGTCCCAGCAGTGACAACAAATTATAAACATCAGGTTTAGATGATAAAATACAACGGGATCCTAAATAACATGATGTAACTGGGTCAGCGGAAGTAATTAAACATTGCATTACACAAGCGTTGAGGAATCACATAAAAAAATACTATTTGTATGCAATGATATCAATTGTATTTTTTTAACTTTAATTGAAGCAATATAATCCCTTGAAAGATAATATTGACTTGTTTATTCGTATGTTGAGAATAGCAGTTTAATTAAAAATGGCAATATTTTAGGCTGTTTCAAATGCGATGTGTATTTCATCGAGTGAAGTCTAACAATACTGTGATCAGATTTCACAAGACGAAACATACGTCGTATTTAACATTCAGCATGTAATAGTCTATTTATTACAAACACATTATTATGTTTGGTACTGTTACAGTTGTTTTGCCTTGTCAACATTTACCAAATGAATGTAAGTGATTTCTAAGAGGAGTTACAATCCAGGGCCTCTTACTTCTTGTTGGCTTGGCACAAATTTAGTCTCAGATTATTAACGAAAAATATTAAAGGAAACTACAGCCAAAAACCCAATTATCATTAAAAGGATGATGTAAACAAAAATGTGATGTGTAGGCAATTCTTACCATTTTAACTGTACACAAATTTTAAATTTATCGCTGTTGAATAAATAGTTTCATTCTTTATAAGATAATTTCTTAAACAATGTTACACCCCAAAATTACTTATTTCAAGTGTCAAACAGTTTTTGTTAAACATTAAATTGAAAAACAAAATGTGACCCTGCTTCTTTAAATGAAAGTGCATTGTCGGTAACCTTGAAACATGAAACCATAATCCACTGGCACACTGAAAACATGTAAACAACACAAGATGCACGTACATTTCCCACAACCAGAAAGACGACCCTTTTATTACAGCTGTGTATGGTGCATTTGGCCACCAATTTCATCAAAATTGATATGACAACACATGTGCCCTTGTTTGCAACCCACATGTTTGGTGGACGAAGGCCACAGCAATGTCTTAAATTTCGAACGACTTTATGAAATGGAAACAATATATCTATAATCACCATGTACTAATTGTACAGCATTTATGTTTGTGGTTTTTTCCTGGGATGTTGAAAAGATCAGTATTCATGAGAAGATGCACATAAACTGAGTCAATTTAAAACCTTCAAATTTGAACAAGATGGAATAAACATTATCTGTGGCAACCTCAACGCTGCTGGTTACCGCGACCAAGTACTGGCACCAGAACTTGTGCCATTTCGGTTAGCACATGGTCCAGGTTTGATCTTCCAACACGACAACGCCAGACTCTATACAGCCATTTGACAAGAATTGTCCTTAAAAAATCGGGAGTCAACGTCATGAACTAACAGTTAATGACCTCAGTCCCATCGAACACGTCCGGGATGCTCTTGGCAGAAGTCTGCATGTTCTCAAGACAAACCACAGAATCTGCAAGATCTTGGTACCATTTTGCAGAAACAATGTTGTCATCTTCTCATTCATGTGTTTACAGGCATAACACAATCAACAAAGAGGCGTTGTATGTCAGTTGCCAACGCACATGGTGGCCATACACGCGATTAAACTTGTGTGACATCAGATTGTCATGCTTGGGACACATGATTTGAACTGTTGATACTATTGCAAAATACCGTTTATGCTTGAACCCAATTAGGGTCTCTACCGTTAACTAAATTCCTTCTTTTGACATTAATGATTACAGTTTAGCTTCTTTGATGCGTTTTACTGTTGTACATCACATGTGAGATTCCTTATAAAAAATGACGTTTTTAGTTTGATTCAGTATACATACAACCCAACTAAGACAGACAAGTAGTTTTCTCTATATTAGCAACCCTGTAAAATAACGTTTGATTAGTTAAGTACATTCAGGCATGATGGCAACATGTGCAGATGTACATTTAATCTGTTAATCTCTTTTAAATTCTTAATCTGTTTATTCTGTTTTGTTTGAAGATTGAGACCAGCAAGTGCTGACACATGATTAGGCACGCCATCCCATTAGATAAATAATCTGAGACACGAAATTGCATTTAACCCAGGTTAAATGAATGCAGATGATCTTCAATTACTTTGTGCAACAGTACAATTTAAAGCATGTCAGTTTCAGTTCAGTTCGGATAACTAACATAAACATGGAAACAAACTACCTCCCTGCTGACGTCCTAATATTGACGTGTAAATTACGCTTCATGGAACCCGTGTTTGCGTGTTACCTTGAGGGACTGGGGCTTAATCAATTCAGTCAGCCACACTGTTTGCGTTCCATGGCCCCGTTCCTCAAAGTGATCTTAGGCTAAGTTGATAAGTGATATATGAAACAATGTCCTGTGGAGTTGTTTCTTACCATAAGCTTACGACTCTCGTAGCGCAGATATCGATTTGGAACCGTTGCCAAATGACACTGGTTCCAAAGCGATCTCTCCGCTTAGGCCGTCGTAAGTTAATGTTATTGTTTAATACTTACGATCCACTTAGCCTGAGATCTCTTTGAGGAACGGGGCCCTGATCCATGCCATGACAACTGTGTTACTGCAAATTAGTGTGATCAATGCAATATAATAACTGTTAGTGAGAATAGCAACAAACATTATTTATATTATACAAAAAGCAAATTAAATAAAGTTAAAAATGCCACAATCAAAGAAAATAATGACATAATTAAGTCGTTTGTGTGGCATGTTGAATGTATATTGCCCAAAATGTCACGATATTGTAAATGCTGTTAAAGGAAGAAAGAGCACGAAAACTCAATTGTTGCCACATAGACTTGTTAATAATGAGAAGAAGAACCTGTTGATGAGCATATATCCGTGGTGGGCCTAGATAGGGTGGACTTTGTTCCAGGGAGAGGCACAAAACAACTCAAACCTATACTACTTGAATGTGCAAAAGCGACATGGTAACCTAAAATTTTAAGTGTAATTGGCAAATATCTAACGCAGCACTGGGGCAATTCCATGACTATGTTTGCTTACCTGGCGAAGCAAAACCTTCGATACCAGCTCCGGCGACTAAAAATCCACATGCACAAGGTGAGCTAAAGCTGGCAGCCGTCAGATTCTACCCTGAGCTTCAGGCAGCAGTAGATGCAAAACTGTAAAATAACGTCCGTATTGTACATTCCCATCTTCACAAAGAAATCAAAATACTAATGAAATTTCTGATGATTCTGACCTTAATTTCACCCGCCTTCAATTGAGGACTTTTACATATGCAATGTTTTTTTTTGTTTCAAAATTGTTCTAATGAAATGTGTGATTGACGGTTGGCACTAACCAAACTTTGGAATGGCATACTTACCCCCAAAATAATTACAAATGTCATAACTAAAACATGTCATCGTAGTCATTGAATCTAATGAAATGTTACAAACAATATGCCCTAAACACTAGAAACAATGTGCATAAATTATTTAGTGGACTTCCATTGGTTTGGTAAGATTTCCTATGAAAAT
>JAULCD010584576.1:0-13547 GCA_032361085.1 Calliostoma canaliculatum
AACTATAACTTGGTCCATTGCACTACGTTTCACTCCCCGAAGGGGGAGTGAAACGTAGTGCAATGAACCAGGTTTCGGCTGTTTAGCTACGGTGACGCTGGCAAAGGCTTTTGTTTGTTTCTGTTCCAGTTTCCCGAATAGACAATTAATATTTTAAAGGAATCAATTACGAATCTACTCTCAAAGAGTTGAACACCTAAACAGCTAAATAGTGCCAAATTTCAAAATAAGATTTCTAACATCTATAGTTAGGTACAATGAATAAAAATGCGAATGAATGTTTGTATTACTAAATGTAATAGATAATAGACTATAAATGAAAAACGTTCTTTGTTAACTACGTAAAGACGATGTTTGGTTTAAACGTCAGAAAAGTTTAAATATTTTCTTTGAAACCAGTAGCTAAACGGAACCACTACAATTACTCCTAAGTATGTAATTAAAGGGCAATTACCAAATACTGATCTTACAACTACACGCAAATAAGTCTCCGCAAATGGGATAAACATGCTACTTTACAGCACTAAAGAATAATTTTAGGGTTTTTTTAAGTTGGGGGAGGCCTAAAATTAGTGGTTTTTTTGTTGTTTTTTGGTGTGTTTTTTTTTTTAATTTTGTTTCATTGTTTAGGTAGGAGAGAGGAGGTTGTATTTTTTGTACTTTTTGTGTTGATTGTTTGTTTAATTGTTTGTCGTTTTACAGTTGTTTTTTGTGTTTTTGTGGTTGTGGGATATTTTGGGGGTGGTGGTGGGTTTTGTTGGGTTAGGGTAGAGGGTTGGGTCGGGGGTTAAAATGTTAGGTTATTGGCGCTAACTAAACACACATTTCTGTTACTATTTGATTTTGGTTAGAAATTGGATAATTATCTGCTTATCATTTTAAGGGTTATCAGTTATTTTGACGAATGTTGCACTCAACACTGCAAGGGTTAATGTACCTAAACGTGAACCAGGCCACATATGGTAGACGTGTAACCAGGTATGACAATATGACTCAGTCTCTATAATAATGACCTGGGTCCTGTTCCTCAAAGCGACCTTAGACTAAGTTGATCGTAAGTGCTAAATTATAACATTTGCATACGACTGTCGTAGCGCAGAGATCGCTTTGGTACCGGTGCCATTTGGCACCGGTTCCAAAACGATTTCTGCGCTATGACAGTCGTAAGCCTATGGTGCCAACCAACTTCACAGGATATTGTTTCAAAATTCACTTACGATCACCTTAGCCTAAGATCGCTTTGAGGTACGGTACCAAGAACACAAAAAACTGTAGTGAACATAACCAGTGGTAATATCATAACAAGTAACTAATTAAGCAACTAATTACCACATATGTGTAACAGAACAAGGAGGTCCCGGTCTTACTGAACCCCAGTCAGTATTCTCAGAGTCAATCATTCCCAACAGTTTTTGCTTTTGCCCACGTTTTAAACTATTTTCTGTTGCGTTTTACACTGGCGGAAATGACATAGTGTATTTTTTTGTACTTGTCAACTAATTTGTATAGTATTGTTTAGATGGGTTGGTACTTATTACAAAATAAAGTTTTGTTGTTTTCGGAGCGGCGAAATTTTCTGTGTTGAAAACATTCCAATTTGTTTTGTTTTTAAAATAAATGCTGGTTTACTAGTGTGGAAAGCGTGTGATTTGCCGTCTTGTTGTACACAACTGTATATATTTTGTTAATTATGTACTCATGTACCACCGATGGTGGTTTTATTTGAGTGAATAAACATGATGATGATGATGATGATGATGATGATGATGACTAAAACCTCTTGTTTGCTGCTCCGCCAATTGTCTGGGTTACAAACGAAGACAATTGTCTGTCTCATCGGCCCCTAAGTGATTTTATGAGAAGGGCGGAAAATGCATATTGCACAACTGAAACCGGACGTCTTTCTAACTGCTGTAAATTCACGTGCATGTAGTATTGTTTACATGTTGATTTCAGTGTGCTAGTGTATCATGATTATATGTTTCAAGATTTCCAAAACTGCCGAGAAATAATACTTATATCACTCGAGTTAACAATTTAAATTATTGTTTTAAGATGATCATTAAAACATGCATAAGCTGAGTTGTTTGGCAGTTCAGTTTATAATAACAACAACACTTGTTGTACTCAATGCACTATTAATACAAAAACTAAATTTTCTTTTAACAACTCTAAAACATCAACAACTGTGACAAAATGATGTTTTACACATGAAGTTATGTATTAACGTTTAGAGTACATACTTGAGTAAACTCGGGCGCTTGGCATTATACACTGGGAATACTGTGATATCCAAAATACAAACAAGCAAACTAAATTGTAATAGGGTCTTTTGCGAAGACAGAAACAATTAAAACAAAGAAAGAAAGAAAATGTGTTTTGTATATCTTTACTAATTTGTCACTTTAACCTGACACCTAATTTATCAACGTGTAAATGAACGTCATGAGCTTTACGAATATATTCGTCAAACTGAAACTCCAGGCAATCTTAAATTCAATTATTTCCAGCATATTTTCCGAACTTGTCAAAGCCAGTATTCATCACTAAGAACTTTTATTAGCAGCTTAAGAAAGACCAAAACAATGAAATATACTTGAACTTTGGTCAAAGTATTCTGCGTTTCAGCTGCTCTTCTACTTTAGATTGTATTGCGTGTTGCCGCAAAAATGTCTCGTAGTTGGTAACTCCGATTATATTTGAGGTATTAGATGATTTTTATTTACATGTCTTTCTTTTAACCGTAGTTGTTATTATTTAGTTACAATATACAAATGAAAATAATCCACTGCAATATCATCCTCATTTCGTAAGTAATTATGTTACCCTCGTTTGTCGGAAAGGGGAAGTCGTATGTATACTCAATTAAGACCTGAGCTTTTACATGACAAATCATCTAGAATAGGCTTGCTCACAAATGCTACAACAGATCTAAAAATCAAAGGTAATGACGTTTCACAAACTTAACCGACAAAAGGTATTAATCTATTTTTAAACATATAAGGCATGAAGAACAAAAACATAATTTTGATTATTTACATCACATTCCAATATAGGCCCCTTTACGCAAAGCGATCTTAGTGTTAAGTGGATCATATGTGATTTTTGTTACAATATTATGTTTCGTATCATAGGCTTACAACTGTCGCAGCGCAGAAATCGATTTGAAAACGGTGCCAAGTGGCACCCGTTCCAAAGCCATCTCTGCCTTAAGACAGTCGTAAGCCAATGTTATATTTTATTACTTACGATCAACTTAGCCTGACTCCGTTTTACGAAGACGTCAAAAGCTTACGACGTCCTAAACCATGTCACTCAGCTAATGGGTTTGGTCTACAAATGCAATAAATCGTTGTAAGGTGTGCACTTTCCAAAGAAAAAACAAGAACACACCTTACAACGATTTTTTGCATTTGTAGACCAAATCCAGTAGTCGAGTGACATGGTTTAGGATGTCGTAAAGTTATGACGTCTTCGTAAAACGGGACCCCGATGTAACTGGGTTAGTTTGACAAATGTAGGAACATCGCTCTGTAACTGTCTGAAATTGAATGGCGGTGAAGGCGCAATGACTTTTCTAATAAGAGATTTATATCATTATCACGGAGCTAATATCCCTTAAGTGCTCTGAGGGCCGTGCGTTAGTGGTTAATTTAATTCCAGCACTCACGTATGTCCTCCTCTTTCACAATTGTATACTCTTACCATATAATCACATTGACCTCTTTCTTTAAGCTTATGGTGAGAAGCTTTATCAATTGTGGATATCGTGGCGCTAACGATTTAGTAAAACACTTATAAATATGTGTAGGTAATTGTTGTCTAGTGTCTTTATTTCTCAACACATTGATGACCATTTTAGTAAAATTTAGTCAACACCATATATTAGGTTTCAAATATATATACTGACTCTTACAAATATCACTGTCTAATGTTTTTCAAGAAATAATCCATCTATTGCCAGATGTTTTTAATGTGTAACAACCCTACAGTATATTTGCTCGCTCAAAACATTGTTCCTATTCCATAAAGTGCTTGTAAGTACACGACGTCTTAAAATTTCTCTTTTTATGTCTATTGCGAGAACGCGAAGATAAATGTTAGGATGTCATAACTACACTTTTGAAGCTTTGTTAACCAAGAGTTTTAACGTTATATATTAACATCATACTTTTATTACCATGCAATATGTTTATGAATTGTCATCCTAACGATCATCTTGATATTTCATGTCACCGCTCAGTCACTGGAACGTTAGTCTTTATATCAATAATTGAAGTATTGAGTGTCACATACACTAATGCATCTCGAAACAGGGTCGTCAACTAGCGTCATTGGCAACAACATGCGTCAATCCACACGTCCAGGATTTTACCGGACGCAATATCCTGCGTCCCATTTGCATAAAACTTGACAAGGGACGCACACACATTTACGTGTGCGTCCGAATTGACGCCACAAAACAATAAATTAAACATTTTTGTGCAGATTGAACAATCCAGAAAACAATGGACCCCGTTCCACAAAACTACTACAAGGTTAAGGTGTTTTATAATAGTTTTGTGGAAAAGCTCATTTTCGTTCCACAGCTTATTTTTGATGCTCGGTCTAATTGGAAGTAGTCAACCAATATAATGAAATATTGAGTAAGCCCGATCTTAGCTTATGATGACTTCGTGTAACGGGCCCCAGAGTAGTGTCATTTGGCACCGGTTCCAAATCGATATCTGCGCTACGACACTCATAAACCTATGATAAAAAACAATTCCACAGGGCATTAGTTCGAAAATCACTAACAACCATCTTAACACTAAGATTACGTTGAGGAACGGCCCAGATTTAATCTCGCAATGTTTTTGAGTGTGCAAGTGCACACGCTTGCTTAATTGTGTGTTCAGTTCATCCAAACACTCTGCTGGGGAGTCCGAGGTCATGACCACACATATAATTAGTTGTTTATCAGTCCACCACATGTGTACTGGCATTCTTTGAAGATCGATGTTTGATTGTGCCTGAGTGCACATCACATTCTCGAGGGAATAATTTCCGGCTATTATTAACTTTTATTATGGCTAGCACCATTAAAATCACAGAATCCAGGCATAACTAGACACTCAGCTTTTCATCTCTGGGTGCAAATCCCTGACTTTGAGAGGTTTATACTTGACACGATCCTTGAATGTCCTTAGGACAGATATATTACCAGACATGGGTTTAATCTTTCAGTTGCTTATTGTGTCCTAAAAAAGCAATATTTGCAGTACGACATTTAATGGTTTTGATTGATATTTTTAACAGTGACAGAATGGTTTGAAAAAAACCATAAGTATTATCAGTCCAAGAATGAAAAAGAAGCAAACTTAATTTTATCGGCTTTTTGGTACTATAACTAAACGAGCAGAGTGTGATTTTATGTTGACATTGTTATGCGTGTCACTGTCCTGTACATAACATCGTGTATAATATGTGCTGTAAGACATGAACTATGAATACAATACGTTTCCTTTCGTGTGTCATGTGATTACTGTTGTATTTAAATAACTGCAAAGATAACTCACTCTCAGTCAGCAGTACAAATCATAAATAAATTACAACACATGGCGATTTAATAAAAAATATTTTATAATTTTAATCCTTAAACGAGTTTATCATTTATGTCATAGTATGGGCAAAAAGTCTTTTACAGTTGGACATACGGGTAATATTGACATTAAGTCGCATGCAAAAAACAATGACAGGACACCGTTTTACAAAGCCTTTGTAAATTTACGACGTCGTTAGCTATCTTTCTAAGCCAGTGGTTCAGGTTTACAAATGACAGAAAAACGTTGTAAACCCTGCACTTTAAAAAACACACCAAGTTTTTCATTTAAAATTGCGCAATTTACGACTTTGAGCTTTTTGTAAGCCTAAACTACTGGCCCAATGAAATATTTATGATGCCATAAATGTACGATAACTTCGTTAAACGGAACCTTGCGCTTCTAAAAACCCACTAAAGTCCAAATTTTGGCATTTGTAAACCCAACCCAATGGCCCACTGTGAATCAAGCCTCTACAGCTACAAGCCACTACAGCTGCAAGCCATGCAGCTACAAGCCACTACATCTACAAGCCACTACAGCTACAAGCCACTACAGCTACAAGCCACTACAACTGCAAGCCATGGCCCTTTGTGAATCAAACCACTACAGCTACAAGCTCTGGCCCTCTGTCAATCAAGCCACTAAATCTACAAGCTCTGACCCTCTGTGGATCAAGCCACTACAGCTACAAGCCACTACATCTACAAGCTCTGGCCCTCTGTCAATCAAGCCACTACATCTACAAGCTCTGGCCCTCTGTCAATCAAGCCACTTAATCTACAAGCTCTGACCCTCTGTCAATCAAGCCACTACATCTACAAGCTCTGGCCCTCTGTCAATCAAGCCACTACAGCTACAAGCTCTGACCCTTTGTCAATCAAGCCACTACATCTACAAGCTCTGGCCCTCTGTCAATCAAGCCACTACAGGTACAAGCTCTGACCCTCTGTCAATCAAGCCACTAAATCTACAAGCTCTGATCCTCTGTCAATCAAGCCACTACAGCTACAAGCTCATAACTTTGAGGAACTTTGTGCAACATGGGCCTTGTCTTCTGAAAACAGATTCTCCCGATTTCCAGACGATTTGCAGCTCATTGAATACACCTGAAACTTTGCTCACCTTGTATTACCAGGCTTGAGTCAAAATTTCAGGCACACTCAACAAACTCTGAGAGGAAACCTACCCACATGTTGCACATACAGGGACTGAACTGCTGTGATCATCCTGGTATCATCAAAAGCGCAAATAATATTTTTCTAAGTGTAACCTAGAAGATGCTGGCAATCAACAAGCTCACCAGCAACAACATACACAAGGAAAGGTTAAATGAAAGACTACATGGAGATAAGACGAGATTAGAGATGTAGAGATGTAGAGATGTAGAGATATAGGATGGGACAAGATTAGGGCTCTGGTCCTCAAAGTGATCTTAGTGTTAAGACGATCGTACATCATTTTTAAAACAATGACCTGTGGAGTTATTTCTTATCATAGGTTTACAACTGTCATAGCACAGAAATCGATTTGGAACCGGTGTCAAATGGCACCGTTTCCAAAGCGTTCTCTGCGCTATACCAGTCATAAGCCAATGTTATATTTAAGCATTTCGGATCAACTTAGCAAAAGATTGCATTGAAGAACTGCATGGCCTAGATGAGAACTCTGATGAAATGGGAGGAGATATGAGGAGGTAAGATGTATGAGATATGAACAGATTGAAGACAAGATATGTAAACAGATTTGACAAAATAAAAAAAGATGTGAGCAGATAAAATGAGAAAAAATGTAAGGAAATGAGAAATGAGAATTAAGATATATGAAGATAAAAGAATTTAAGAGATGTGCAGGGATAAGAGAAATGAAAAGAAAGGGTCATAAAAAATGTGAGGAGATGAGAATCATTAAAAGTATGATCTGTGGAGATAAAAGGGGTTGGGAGATAAGCAGATAGAAGGAGATAAGATACGAGACAAGGCAAGAGATATTGTAAGAAGACATGAAATAAGGAAATATGCAAGATGATAAGGAGATATGTGACAACCTGCTTGGTAAGTATGTGAAGAAACTGACGACCTGCATGATGATAACATCTCATTAGGAGATATGACATGTGACAATATACCTGATACGTGTATAAGGAAGATATGAGGAAATTGAAGGAGCCTAACTTCTTACCAAGTGAGTATAGATACAGGGAATGTTTTCCCTGATACCACGTGCAACTGAATGGATAATAAAAAGACAGACAAACGATCTAACAAGTATATATATGAGGAGACATAGGAGACTGTGCTGTGAGGAGACATAAGGAGATACAAGAGGAGATGGGGAAATACAGGAGATGAGAGGAGACACAACATGTGAGGAGATATGCGGAGATATGAGAGGATATGCGGAGATGCAGGAAATATTAGAATACATAACATTTGAGAAGGTTTAAGGAGATATGAGAGGATATGAGGAGATATAAGGAGACACAAGATATAAGGAGATATGAGAAGATACAGGAGACACAAGATGTGAGGAGATATATGAAACCAGAAGACCCTGACATGCAAGGAAATGTAAGGAGATACGGGAGGAGATATATAGAAGACCTGAGATGTGAGGATATTCGACAACCCACCTGATAAGTACGGACACAGGGAAGGTTCTGCCCGACACCGGGTGCAGCTGGAAGGAGATGTGAAGAGGCTGGTCCAGATTCGTGGTCAGGTTGAACTCGTGGATGTTCATGTACTTCCTCTCCAGAACATGCTCACTGTAGGTGGACTTCTGGAACAAAATGTAACCAATGTCTATGAGATTCAGGTAAAAATGTCTTAAGATCCATGTGCAAATATTTCAATTAAATACTCGTAAAAATTGTCAATTAGATCCTGGTGAAAATATGTGTGTAAAATCCAGGTGTGAAAAATCTGTGATATACAGGTGACGATAAGTCCATTAGATCCAGGTAAAAATATGTCTATTAGATCCAGGTGAAAATATGTCTATTAGGTCCAGGTGAAAATATGTCTATTAGATCCAGGTGAGAATAGGTTTATTAGATCCAGGTGGGAATATATCTTTTAGATTGAGGTGAGAATGTGTCTATTAGATCCAGGTGAGAATATGTCTATTAAATCCAGGTGAAAATATATTTTGTAGATCCAGATGAAAATATGTTTATTAGATCCAGGTGACAGTAAGTCCATTAAATCCAGGTAAAAACATGTCTATTAAATCCAGGTGAAAATATGTCTTATTAGATCCAGGTGAGAGTGTGTCTGTTAGATCCAGGTGAGAAAACATCTATTAGATCCAGGTGAGAATAAATCTATTAGATCCAGGTGAAAATATGTCTATTAGATGCACCTGAAACTTTGCTCACCTTAATTTCCACAGGTTTGAGCCAAAATCTTAGGCACGTCCAACAAACAAAATCGAGGATCACAACTCAAAAGTTATAAAGCAAGTCTAGATTTTCCATCAAATTCCATCTTCCTTGGGCTCCTTTGAGAATTGTTTTTGTTGTTGTTAATGTTATTACTTTTTTAGTCAAAGCTCTCTAACAAGATGACTACATTATTTTTTTATAAATAATAACCATTTAAGCTGAGTATTAATGTTATAACTTTGACTTAAATTTTACTTTAAGAGACTGTAACTAAGTCTAAGCATCTAAGTATTTAATTTAGTAGACTTAAAGCTATGACTACCTTGAGCTCTTGAAAAACTACCCTGTGGTAAATTGTTTAAAAGAGCTCCTGCAGGAGCACTTTTAAACAAATTACCACAGGATAGGTTTGTTTCAGGTTAAAATTTAAACACAAAACCGGGTGACCGTTGCACTAACTTACAAAGACTTAAATGTTTTCCAAATTTTTATAAGCTCTTAAAAAGTTTAAATTAATCAATTATCAATAATTGCCAACAAGCAACTTACTTGTTTCTCTCTCTGCGGAATCTGTATTTCAACCAAATTATCCGACGTCAGATTATCCACAGATAAATTTTGCCCATTGCACTTGTAAAGGTTCAAGGCTAAAATCTCTGTTTCAACCTGCAAAAATAATCAGAATTAAATTTAAAGACATTTAAATCATTTAAAACAAACAATGAAAATATGGTAAATCACATATATAAGGTTAGATATAAGAAAAAAGATCATATCATGAGAGATATTGTAGAATACTTTGTCAAGCAACAAATCGCTTGCTTTTTAAAGCTAATCCTGTGGAAATTTCAAAAGATCTTTTAAACAGATTACAACAGGATAGAAGTTTAACATCACAAAGTAGTCACCCTTAAAGTGCTGAGTTAATTTTTAGTCAGTCTTAAACATTGTAACCTCTTTGTGCTGTTGACAACCAATCCTGTGATAATTTGTTTAAAAGAGCTCCTGTAGGAGCTCTTTTAAACAAATTACCACAGGATAGGTTTTTAACAGCCTGTTTTACTTGGAATTTGAAAACTAAAATGAGCAAATGTTGTGCTCAGCACTTTAAGGGTTAAGTTCAACTAAAATCAACTGAGTGCAATTAGATTTAAATTTGCAAAATACGAGTTTTAGAATTTTCAGAAAATAATGTTTTTATCTCATTTAAAATAAAAACAGACTTTGTATCAACATTCTGTAATTAACAGAAAGTGTAATTTATGAAGTTCAACTATACTTTTGCAACATTTTCAAACTTTACTAAAATATACAAAAGTTTATAAATATTAAAAAAACGTGATTCCCAACTTGGTAACAAAATACTTTGCAAAGTTTGTTATATCACAACTAAATCAAATCCTTGTGTTCTTTAATCAAAAAGATACCATAGTTCAAGAAACAAACTTGATTTTTTTCTTGAAAACAAATATTTGAACGATAAAATTAAATCACTCGTATTGACAAAGTTGAACAGACCTTATCAAATTTCAAAATATTTTAAAACATGCACATTTAATTTTTGTTTTTTATCATCATCCAACACTGTCTGAAATTGACTTCATCTCTCTCACTTTAAATTGTATTGATAAAACTTAAAACCATTTAAAACCGACCCCGAGACGTGTTTCTTCTCAAAACAAAAACCTTATTCAGAAAGGAAATCATTTTAGGACACGGCAGCCAAAGTCACGAGCCGGAATTTGAAAGAGATGAACCCATCAAACATCAGACCAAAATCAATTTTCAATATCCTTCTGTTCTCGGACTTGAGATGTAACTTACTTTCCAAATTCTGTCCCCTAGATGTGCAAACGGATTCTTCTTAAAAGAGGTAAAATGAGCTTGATAGCACTCAAGCGTTATCGAACTTGGCTCTCGAAGAGGACTGATTTTTCGCCCTGTTTGGGTAATGGCGGCCATATTGGACGGCAGTTTGAATTGGGCATCATTGATCTTGATGGTTGGAGACATTCCGGGGGTGTAGCGGGATCCGAGGACGGACACATACTCCGCAGATCTCTGAATCGGGGATTCTCCAATGGAATGGTGATGAAGCTCCACCTGGAGGGGAAAAGAGGAACTTAGCTGATTAGAAAAACGCCGACCTCAACTGCTATTTATCATGAAAAAAGTCTCGACGAAGAGTCTTGAGAGATAAAAGAGAATTTGATCAGTCGCTAAGGTGTTAATCAGGAAACCAAGAGGATTTCTTCAATTGCTTCATTTCCGTTTGTGGACAGATAAAATTTCTTTTCCTGCCAATTTTGGAAAGTGTTTCATATTTAAGTCTTTTTAAAAGAAATGCTCATTTATGTTTTAACTAATCTGTGTTCAGAATTTATAAAAAAAACAAAAATATATTAATTGTAGTAGTTTTATACATTATGTCAAGGTAAGTTCTTTCTACAGGATATTTATGTGTAATTTTTAAGTAAATACTTTTTTTTCATAAATAAACAACAAATTTTTTAAAGATGTGATTAAGATTTCCTTCTTTGTTTTATTTAGAAACTAAGACTATATTTTCATAATATTAAAAAACATATTAACATATGGTTTTTAACCAAGTTTTCAGATTATTTATAAAAGTAAACAAAAACTTAAATTTAGATTGAGCTATTCTATTAACCTTTATAGTACTAAAAGTTTTGTTTTTTTCTCCAATTCCATGTCTAAATTCCAACCGAAAGTGGCTGTTGAAAAACCAAAGTAATTTGTTTGAAAAAAATTCTTGAAGAGCATTCCTAAGCAAATCACCACAGTATAGGTTTTAAATAGCTCATTGTGATCAGTTTAAAGTCCCACTCTCCCAAATGCCATTCTTCAAGAGATAAATGACTAGAAATGTTTTTATAAGAAAACAGAAAATACTTTTATACTGGAAACGCAATAGACCTTTTGAAATTTTTTCAGACTAAAAGCCTATCCCGTTACTTTAAATTTAAATTAGATTTCACAACTTTGCATAATCTGATCTTATACTGGTGTTTTATCTATTTACAGAAAATTGAATGAATATTTATGCAAAACACCTAAAGATAACTGAAGACAAGTCGTACCATCCCACTTATCCATGAAATACACACATGCATAAAAACATTGGGTTAAGCATTGAATACAGTTTTTAACCCTCAAAGTGCTAAATTTACCCATGAAATACATACCGGTAAGTACATACAAACATTAAGTTAAGCATTAAATACGGCTTTTACCCTCAAATTGCTAGAATTATTCATGAAATACATACCGGTAAGTACATACAAACATTAAGTTTTGCATTGAATACGGGTTTTAACCCTCAAAGTGCTAGAATTATTCATGAAATACATACCAGTAAATACATACAAACATTAAGTTTTGCATTGAACACGGGTTTTAACCCTCAGAGTGCTAGAATTATTCATGAAATAATGATATAAATACATGCATGTATATAAACATTGAGTTTCCAGGTATGCATTCCATACGACTTTTAACCCTCAGAGTGCTAGAAACATTTTAACATTTCATTGACAATGGTCCAAATGAAGAAGGCTGTTGAAAACCTATCCTGCGGTAATTTGCTGAAAAGAGCTCCTTTCAGGATAAGTTTTCAACAGCACAAGGTGTTCAGCTGAAAAATCTTATGAAAAATCAACTCACGAAAAATCAACTCAGCACTCCTCGAGTTAACATCACACTCAGTTCAAATGACAAAAATTCACTTATTCCATAATATCTTTTCACCATTATCCCAAACCAAGATTACTTTTAAGTCCTTTTTTTCCCATTTTTTACACAAAGAAATTAATATGGATTGTTAACATTTTGATATGGAAATGTTCTAAGCGTAAAAAATGCAAGAACTCTTTTATTCCACTTTCAGCTAAAAACAAACCGTGAGGATAAAGTTTTAATATTAAGAGCCTTTCACAGATGCCAAGAAAACATCAATATACCGCTCATAATAGCTTTTTAAGTATTTTCACGAATCCCTCGAAGCAAAGTAAAATCACGACAAAAGGTCACTGGCGAAAAAAATAAGTGCTTTAAGTGAATGATCACTTGAAAACGTCAACGATGCAGAATATTTTTCGCCACACGGAAAGGGCTGGCTCTGCAGGCCTGACATAATGCTATCAAAGTGACACACATCTCGAATTGCCTGACTTAACCGAGAAAACACTCAAAACAGTTTGCAAATGTGCAATCAGAGTAACAGAAATATTTTTTTTTATAATTTTAACTCTAAAAATGTTGCTGAAATTAGTGAAGAAAAAATTTGCTCAAAAAAGTTTAAATATAAAATCAGGAAAGTAGAAATGTTTTTTTGCATGTTTTTATATTCAAACAATTAGAATAATAGTGATAATAGTATGATAATTAAAAAAAAGAGATTTGAAATAGTTGTTTTTTTAAGTTTACACTTTAACCCTCAGAATGTTAATTGTGTCAAATGAAAACCAAGAAAATAGTATTTGTTTTTAAATTAACAGTACAAGGTGGTTATGTTTTCCAAAAATATTCACAAGAAAAAATATATAGAAATTATTCAGCGG
>JAULCD010584686.1:0-13545 GCA_032361085.1 Calliostoma canaliculatum
CACGTTTTGCAGTACATGTGTACATGTTGCGTGTAATCTCGCTATTGTACTAAACACCTGCATGTACTACCTGTAGCTTTGATCAAGGAACGCGTAATGGCCAATTACCTTGTAAAATGTATTTTCACAAAGGTCAGAGGATTGTTTTGAAAGCATCAGAGCGCTACGACCTTCTACACCATATCATGTCGCGACTTAACCCTTTAGACAAGGGGGCAGTAATTTATGTTTACGATGTCATAGGTTTCGAACTATTTGATTTCCAGCGAGGGTGAGCGAGTGAGCGAGTAAGCGAGTAATTTGGAAACGATTCTGCCACCAGCATTGTAATTTTTGTTATGTTTCCCCAAACTCCACCCATCTGCCCACTCACTGCCTCCCCCTCCGCCTCCCCATCATGCATTCACATACAATCGATTTAATTAATTGGATTGTCTATGACTTAGTAGCCTAGACCATGGCCTATTTAAATGATTAAGTTTGGGTTTAACGCCGTTTTCAAAATATTTACGTTATCTTGTGGCAACCCGATTTACGACAAGTGTGGCTTTGTGCAACCTACGAGTTTTAACCTGGGTGCCGTTTCACAAAACCATCGTAAATATTACGACGTCATAAACCATGAAATTCCGTCAATAGCCATTGTCAATTTACAACCTCGTAAACCATGTCACTGAGCCATTGGCTCAGTGACATGGTTTACGAGGTCGTAAATTGACTACGATTTGTGAAACGGCACCTTGGTGTGACGAGTCAAGGTTGATGCTACAGAGCATTGCATCGTATGTTCAAAGCTTATAGAAGAAGGGATGAATAGTTCCTACACTATATGCATGCTTGTGTTTGGTGGATTTAGATAAGATTTCATGAAGGGATAATTTAAAAAAATATATAATGAAGTCGTAAAATCGCATTGTATTCACATGTAGTCAATAGCATCAATGACTTATTTCTCCTCACAGGTACTGACAAAATTATATTTCAAAATACTAGTTTTCGTTCCGTGTATGTAAAAAGGGAGATATTTAAGTACAGTAGTATATTTTGCCGTTCGTAAAACAGTCTTTGATTAAAATTTAAACAAAGCAAAAATTTTCTAATTACAACTTGCTGAGGCTGTTTTGGATGCCAAGGTCATTAGTTGACTGTAATAGTGTTGCTTTTTTAAACACATTCAATTTAAATTGTTTTAAGCAAGCGAAAGAAATTATGTACATTAAACGTCAAGTGTAACACGTGCATGTGTGTTTGCGCTGTTTCTCTTACGGTTTCTCCTCCCTTGTGTCATGTACACATTTGTACACAAAATTACATGATCGTTTCTTGAACAACGTTTATCATAATGTGTTTAAAATTAAACAAACAGCAAATTCTGTTGGGTACAGGGTATTTATGACCATATACCAAACTGACATTTGACAAACTCCTGATTTTGAGGAATTTGGCACTTCATCGTTTTCATTTGGTGTGAAACGCATTATAAAACGTAACACTTTGGTCAGCAAGTTTCACATTTGATGCAGTCTTATCGTATTTCATGCCATTTTTATAAACAAAAGGGATTAGGCCAAAAACAAAAATCTGAAATTTAGGGTAGGTCGGAAATGTTAATCAAATTTTAACCTTGCTGAGTGGATTCAGGCAGACTTACAATTGACCACCTTGTGCTGTTGAAAACCCATCCTGTGGTGGTTTGTTTAAAAGAGCCCCTGTAGGTTTTCAACAGCCTGTATTAGTTAGAATTTGAAAAAAAATAGTAAATATTGTGCTCAGGTTTCCAGATGCAGTTGACGATATAATGTTTATGGTGTTTTTCCCCCCATTATGATAACCAAAAGTTGAATCAGCACCTTGTATTGTAGGCAAGGTCGGGTAATCTGAACCACAGACTTTTTCATTTGGCTTTAAACGCAGCTGGTTTTCAGTTATCGCAGGACGTCAAGTAAAACTCGTCAGCCCTTTATAGCTAAAATGTTAACCGCGTTCAATCCCTACTCGTTTAGGCCAAATAAAAATAAATGTTGTGGTTCCGATTTTTCTTTCAAATTCTACGGTGGTTATGGTTTCAAGACTGCCTAAAATCCACTAAGCACTTCAAGGGTTAAAAATTGACATCAAGAAAATAGAAGTTCAATTAAAAAAACAAAAATCCCGACCGACCGACCCTAAATTTTAAAGACATGTAACCAGAACCATACCATTTATTTGGGGGAGGCTTCGTGTCAAGGCATGACCATAGCAAGCGAAGTAAATAGGTTTATAGGTTGCAAGTTATCTATGTGCTCTACATATCGATTCGATAACGCTTTATGCAAGTAAATATAGTAGAGGATATTTTAGTTGGGACGTTTTATTATTTTTGATTTACAAGAAAACCATTCCCAGGAATTTCTGTGTGAAATCCGTCTTTAGCGCTGGAACAAAAGAAACTGCAATAAAACAATCCAATTCATTTGCAGCACATTAGGCCAAATAAAAAAAGTGTTGTGGTTCCGATTACCCAACCTTGCCTACAATACAGGGTGCTGATCCTAACTTTTTTTCATTATCATGATGGAAAAAAACCCATCCTAAACATTACATCGTCAACTGCATCTGTAAACCCGAGCACAGCATTTACTATTTTTAAATAAATTCCAACTTATACAGGCTGTTGAATACCTATCCTGTCGTATTTGGTTTAAAAGAGCTCCTACAGGAGCTCTTTTAAACAAATTATCACAGGATAGGTATTTAACAGCACAAGGTGGTCACAAGTATAAGACCGGCTAAAATTCACTCAGCACTTTAAGGGTTAAAATTAGATATCAAGAAAAAAATATTTCAGTAAATGATATTCCCGACCGACATACCTTAAATGTCAAAGACATGTAATCGGAACCACAACATTTATTTTATTTGGCTTTATCATGATAGCGATTACATGTGCCCAATGTCATCATATGTGTTCGCGAACATTGTTTATTTAATTAACAGAAGTTGTGTACACGTTGTTTTGGACCCTTGTATTAATATAAGTGAACCTTACACTGTTAATTATAAATAAATCATTTAGTATCACCTTGTAAATTAAAGGTCATGTTACATCGTGTTTATCTTGTTTGTAGTCCTGTTTATGAGAATATACCTTTGGCAAATAAAAGTTGTGTTATATTATTTGTTTTGTCCGTCACCGAGTTGAATCACAGCTTTAGCCATCTGAGTGTCAGTTGGATCAATTTGTGCAAATATTGAGAACTGAGGCAACTTGTATTATTGAAAAACTAACTTGTGGGAATTTTAAACAATGTGAAGATTTATGGATAACAACTTCTTTTATTTACATATTTATTTCGATACAGATACATAGTGCTTGAAAACAATACAAGAATCTGTATCGAACGTCGCCCAAAGTAGATAAAAGTTGTTATCCATAAATCTTCACAATGTTTTGAATATCTAACTTCTAAAATGACACTGAAAGATATTAATCGTTGTGGTAATTTGTTCAAAGGAGCTTCTTTAGGAGATCTTTTAAACATATTACCACCGATAGATTTTCAACACCCTGTTCGGACACAGACAAATACTGCCATTCGCGAGATTCCTTGAAACTGTAATCATCTTCTGCTGTTGAAACCTATGCGATATTTGCTTTAAAAGAGCTCCTTTCAGGATTTCACGTAAACAAATTATTAAGACAGGTTATAACAATCGTTTTAGTTTAAACTGACGTCATTTGGTTGTAAGATTTAAACATGCTGTTAACATTTTAACAAGTCCAGATATGTACAAGAGAACCCGAGAACGATAATATAGGGAACAAATTATCACAAACGATTATATTTAATTGATATTAAACAATATAATTTCTCAATCATCGACCTTTTTTATCCTAAACTGCAGTATACCTACAGTATCCAGTTTCCGAAGTCTCAAACCATGCGAGCTTGTTTTATTCAACGAACTGTGATACCAGTCCAAAATTAATCATTGTAAATTTAACACCCCGAGTATAACCATTCTGAGTATAATCACCATGAGTGTAATCAAGAACCAAATCAATCACTTCAGATATCATATTTATAATTAATAGACATCATTGGTTACCCATCGTCCCACCCACCACCTCAGCGTCTACCCCAGCGTTCGTGGAATCTACCCCTCTCCCCCGATCTCACCACCCAGAGAGGGGATCCCGCCGTAACAGTTTAGTCCCTGTAAATCCTACGCTTTGTCAGAGAGCTCAAGTTTATAAAGATTAGTGTTAATCCGTGTGATCGTTTGCCGCCAGATTCTTATCGGACATGACTTGTCTGTGGCCCTGATAAATCTTCGGCGATGTTGCAAACGACACTACTGTTCTCCAGTTTAATTGATACAAAAGAGAGCAACCCGCCTCTAATTTCCTCTTCCGCCAGTCTGTCTGCCTTGCTCTTTGACCCCTGTCTCCGTAGAGAGGGGGTAGGGAAGGGGCAGAGGAAGGGGGACAGAATCGGGGTAGCGTTTCGACAGGCTAAGCCGTGGATTAGCGTACATTAGGTTTTTACAGTTTGTTTTCGACACATTAACCCTTAATGTGCTAATCGCAACAGTTGTTCGTTAAAGTGTCCAAATCAAAATACAAATTCTGTTGAAATCTTAGCCTGTGGTGATTTGTTTTAAAGAGCTCCTAAAGGAGCTCTTTTAAACAAATCACCACAGTCTAGGTTTTCAACAGCACAATGGTCTCAGTAAATCTTAATAGCTTCAGTTCCGTACTTAAAGAGTTAAATGATGCCGTATTGTATAGAGTGGACATGTCGTATCGCGTATCTCTTAAACTTCACACCTGTAAAAATGAGACAGTCAGTGGCGGCATTCATTGGACAAACAGGTAAAATATACAAATACCAAAAGCGTTGTAAACTGAATACCTTCCAAAGTAAACAATGTCAAAATTGTTGTGCACGTTCCCTCCTCCAAACACCCAAAGAAACAAATAAAACATGACAGAAACTAACTAAATCAATCAATAAATGAAAACGAGAAAGAGATTGAGTTTATGAGAGAGAGATTGAGTTTATTGTATCAAAGGCCTTTCGACCCAAATTACAAATATATTTTGAAAATTTAGTTTTTGAGTCTCCTCAATAAAAGTGAAGGGATAATCAGGATAACAAATAAAATATCTGAGATTTTTAACCAGAAAATATATGACAAAGAAACTTGGCAAAGCTTATCATTACACTGACATCTGAAGACCCACAATCTTTTCTAGTGAAAAATAATTTCCATGTACATTTGGAGGAAGTAAAAGCTGACGTTTATCCTCATACAATTTACAATTATAAATAATATGTACTTCATCTTCAAGAACATTACAGTGTTTACACAATACTATTTTATCATTACAAGTAGCAATGCCTGCTTCTAAACATTGTTAACCCTCTTCGTGTGGGACCCGGCATAATCGGTAGTGCTTGTCAAACACTGGTGGCGGCATTGTTTCGTCCGGGAATGGATTCCAGGTGCTGAACTTGGTATTCCCAGGTCGGGCACCTGGGCGAAATTGGCAAAAGTACGTATTTTCATCGGCGCGGCGCGGATGTTGCAGGGCGAATTATCGATTATCCGAGACCTAAAATTAATAGATAAATGGTTAAACTGGCCGCTGGTGGCGCATTTGGTGAAATTCTGGGCATTTTTCATCGTTTTTTGGCACTTTTGAGACGGCAAATCCGGAAACATCTGCACCCAAAATATTTTCAGTTATTTGCGACCATTTACAGTCTTTAATTCCAAATTTAATGTTTTTATTTGAAAAGTATCTTTATTTTTGTGTGTAAAAAGAAATTCATTTTAGGCATTCTGTGGCGGCCATCGCCCAGAGTTATCCGAGACATTTATGCATTTTGAGTGGTTTTTACATAGTGGTTTTAAAAACAACTTTGAAAACTTTGCATTTGAACACAAAATAATTACAAGTTTTACATGAACAACACAATTGAGTAATAAAAACTGAAAACAGTCGCCCATAAATGATGAGAAATCATAAATATATTTTTAAGCATCATGGGGCGGCGCATTGCCCGGCATAATCGGACCATTGTTTTCATTTTTTTTACATAGTTGTTCAAACACAACTTTGAAAACTTTTCAGGCAAACACAAAACAATTACAAGTTTTACATAAAAAACAAAGTTTGGAAGTAAAGACTGAAAACAGTCGCATAATTTAATGAAAAATAAAGAAAATTTTATTGAACAGCGCAAGTTCGGCATAATCCGTGTCATTACAGGAATTTGTAGCGTTTTTGATGCAACTGTTTCAAACTCATTTTTAAACATTTTTTGATAAAAAAAGAAAAAGTTTTTTTACTGATTTTATTTTGGCACAAGGTTTTCACACATTTTTCAGTCACTAACATATGTACAAACTTACATTTAAAAGCATTATACTGTACAGTTCTGCAACGCTCTGAGCCCCGGGCCGCGCTCGGGGGGTTCCGTGGAGACGGCCTATGTAGCCTTGGGCAAGCGTAGAGGAGCAGTAGGCAGCGTGCGGCGGTGAACCCTGGGGCGATCCTCGAGGTGCGGGCGTCGTCTACATGAGTTGCAGTTTCGATGCCAACGTCTTTGTCGTCCCTGGCGCCGTCGCCAAACCAAGAAATTCAAGAACCTAAGAAGACACAACGGGTCGCCGACCAAGAAGAACAAGAATATAAGAAATAGAAAGACATAAGAGAGAGGTCGTCGACCCCGAAGTATGAGAAGAAAAGAAGTTGCTGGCGACGGCACCTGTGACGGCCGACAAGAAGAATTTTAGACTCCAGACGGTCCAGCTACTGGCGTGGCTACTGGCACAGCTACTTCAATATTTTCTTCATACTTTTGTCTTATGTATTCTTCTTCATATTCCTGCACAGTGTGGTACAGCTTGAAGCATGGATCCACACACAAAGCAGTTTTACAACTGTCTCATTCATATGACGACTCATGTCCATATCGTTTCTGTCTTTTAGGCTTTGGATTTCTAGTGTTTGTGGGTGCCTGGCTTCTTTTCCGTTCCACTGGAGAACACACACTACAAGTTCTTGTCACATTTGTTTTCACTCCAGTGGATTTTATCTTCACAGGAAAGTGTCTTCCTTGCAGACGCAATGTGCCGTGGTCGCTGTTGCAGCGGCGCCGTCCAGGACGGGAAATGAACCCAGTGACCTCCTCCATATCCACTGAGCTAACAAGGGCTTTCACGACTTCGTTTCTGCACACACGCTGTGTCCTTCTCTTCCCTCCTGTATCCACTTCTTTGTACAGTATGTACTCGTTCACCAATGCAAGGTTCACCAAGTGGAAAAAAGACGTTTCCACCATGTCATAGTCTTAGCGGTGAACAGAGTGCAGATGTAAGCCTTTTGTCGTTAATTACCAGCTTACCAATCCTAGTTCAAGTGCAAGTGCTGAAGTACTCAAGACAATTGATAAAACAAGGCAATTTCATTTTCTATACACTTTATTCTGAGATTCACCCTAGCAATGTCACAGCTACCGGAATATCAACACGAGTTCACTCTACATTCCTAACCGATGTACAATACTCAAAGATGCCACGTTATCGAAATAGTGAGGCGACACGGGGCAAAGCAGCGGGTGGGAGCAGACGACATCAAGCGTCCTCAGGTATAGGCCCTCCGGCTGCCTTCCAGTCTCACAAAATGTCGCAACACACGACAGTTATCTAATCAAATTAATGAATTACTCTATTCCGGCAAACTCATATCTCAAATCAAATATAAAACATACACTTAACTCTTTACAAATATAACCTATCATTACTAAGCCTATCTCTCTATAAATATATTTCAACGATCTCACTAAACCTCTAACTTCAATTAATTTTCACCAAACTATACATCATGAGTCTCGTCAGGATTTCTATCGTACAAAAGCACGCTCCAAATTAGCGCTACAATTCTCTGAAGTGATTTTCTCAAGCGGCACACATGCCACTACTTATTTGAACAATAACAGCGCGAAACGCTCCGAAGCAAGCACGTCCATGTAACACAAATTATACAAAGTTCACAAAAATGTTATACACCGTACTGCGAAACCCTGAAGAGACTCATATCCACAAAACATCATAATATTCTACACATTTCTATTAAACTAAGTGACTGACACCCATTACCTGAAGATGACATGCGAAATTTGTCACCATACTGTTAAGAAACAATCTGGCGTGGCCCGACTTGGTGGTTCTAGCTGCACTAAACACGTGGTGACCGGGAACCTCAACCCTTAAATAGCCTTTCTGTCTACCCACAATTCTCGAGTCTCGGTTATTCTCAAAAATGAATCCATACGAAACGAAACACTGCCGTAACTTAGTTTCCCAGTTCATTGCGAAACAGCAAAATTATGCACAACCGGAATAATAACCCCACTCTAGGGCTAACTCCCGGATCCTATATTTCTTTTTACATACCAGGCCTAATGTCACCTTTTATGCTTCTGCCCAATTATTCGGCAATACGAATTTCAACGTACTCTTAAGTGACAGGCTCTTCCTTCGTTTGTTTTACGTGCATAATTAAAATAACCTCTCGGGCTATACGGGAAAAAATCGTTGCATCACCCCCTCTCTTCAAGGAATGACCTCCCGGGCATCCAAACTCTGCACATAATCCCTAGACAGGAATAAACTATATGGTTTACTATACGGTAACGGTTCCCTGATACCCAATGTCTAAGCCACACACTTACTTCAGTTTCATCCAATTTTAACAAAGAAAAACGAAAGGTCTGGTGTCAATCATATAGTTTACACAAATCATACTTTAACAAGGTCTCTCAAGACCTCTAATACTAATACTAACTGTTATTAAACTAATGCTAATTATCACTAAACTAATACTAACTATGGCTAAACTAATACTAACTATGGCTAAACTAATACTAACTATGGCTAAACTAATACTAACTATTGCTACTAATATATAACAACATTATCACATGTCAGTATCATACGGGATACTCGCATATCTCACAGAGTATCTCACAAAAAATACCCGTCACATCAACAAAGTACATACATCCAAAATCATAATTAGTATGTCGCATAGCAAAAAAATAAAAGAGTGTACAGGAAATATATAAAAAATAGTGGTGCAGTGCAGCCGGTGAAGGAACGTGAATTTTCCTTTCCGCACCCACACCAACCATCCACTCAACGAAAAATTGCTGCTTTCTTCACCCATATTTTATTATACCCAGACAAACTCTCCTAGACTTGATGTCTTTCCCTACCAAAATCTGACCGGGAAAAGCAAATTGGCATTAAGTTAAAACGGGATTGATTCTAACCAGAATATCCGGGGGGGTCCAATTATCCCTCATACCCTCCAACTCTGACTAACTCATGCCCAAGGTTACGAATTCCCTAAGCTTTCATACATTAAAACAAACCGTCTCAAACTAAATATATACAAAACTAATTCTCAAACAAATAACTACATCTCGTGTGTCCCATTATCTTAACATCGCCTCACAACATAGCCATATACTTCGAATCACGTCTGATATTCCAACACAACACTTCGCAAACCATACCCAAGTATTAAAAAGATTATCTCCACCGACTTTACTTCACCTTTATCACGACATCGAACTTCACCCGAAATATCATCTTCATATCAAACCTGACTGTGTCTCTATTTCCCACTCCAGGCAAAATTCACGACATGCATCACAAATATCTATTTTACTCACAATATTACTATTCAACAATCCTAAACATAAACATCGTCTCCTTTTACGAAAACGACCCAAATTCAAACGGCCACAGCTCTCGACATGATTAGAACTTAGCTATCACCATGCACTAAAAGATCATGCAACAAAATCGAGACATAGTCAAACCATATTTCACATGCAAATCATAATCTACACAACACAAATTACACCTACAAAACGAATTTGTTTCCCTCAGTAACTCCAAACGGCACCGTGGCAAACAACAGTACAGCTCCATTCACACTCTTAGCATACTAAAGGCGTCCCTTCCCACTCACACAATCGATATCCGGATATCATTTCACACCACTGCGCTGTCTACCACGTAGCTCTGGAATTGCTAAGACGGACTCTCCTACTGTACAAAATCTCGGAACCTCGGATTTGGGCGAACCCGACGACCGACCCTCGTCACGACCCCCACATCCGGAACAGCCGGACGAAAACCCAGAACTGGTGAATCCAAACTACTTGTAGTACCTATACTGCCATTCCCCTCTTCCCGGCCCTCAACTCCTGAGTTAGTACTTTCTGTCGACGTACTAGATCCCTCCGAAACCGGCAACACTCTGTATCCAACTGTTTCGACCGAGGCAACTCGTGAACCATCACCCTGACTCTGCACCCTACCAGATTCGTCTACCCGAGAGTGATCCCTGATTGAAAACGACTCCCCAGACCTACTCTGCTCCCCCAAGAAACTAGACTGATCTCTAATGGACACAGGTCTAACGGCTCCTCGAGGTCTGACATAATACTTGAGCTGGGGTTCCTCGGATTCAGTCTGCGGTGCCTCGGACTCAGCGGAAGGTTCATGTAAGGGCGTGGTATCGTTTGACTCAGGCTGCACTGTATGATCCGAGTGCAAAACGGCCTTTTTCAAACGATTAATGTGAGTAACTTCACGTCTCACCCGTCCATTCACCTTCCCCTTTATCCTGACAACCACAGGATTGATTGTCTTGATTACGGTCATAGGACCTACCCATGGTCTAACGAGTTTGCGGGAGCGCCCTCGTTTCGCCCTAGGGTAGTATAGCCAAACCAAATCCCCAACCCCAAACTCCTGATTAGTCGCCCTCTTGTCATACTGAAATTTCTGCTTCGCTTGACTTGCCTCTAAATTCTTTCCCACTGTCTTGAAAGCTTCCTGAAATCCCTCCTTCATTTCCCTAACATAGTTAGGTAGGGGCTTCCCCACGGCGGGAGCTCCAACCACAATGTCCACTGGAAGACTAACCTCCCTCCCAAAAACCAGATAATTAGGAGAATACCCAGTAGACGCTTGTTCTGCACATCGAAATGCCATCAAAACCTTTGGTAAGTGCACATCCTAATCCTTTTGCGACTCCTGTACGTACTGACTAAGCATGGCAGCTAGAGTTCGGTTGAATTTCTCCACCAACCCATCACTCATCGGATGATAGGGAGTGGTTCGAGTCTTCCGAACCCCCAACTCGTCACACATAGCCTGAAAGACCTTAGACTCAAAATTAGCCCCTCTAACCGAATGTAAGGATCCCGGCATGCCAAACCTACACACAAACTCATTGACAATCTTACCTGCCACAGTAGTGGTTTCCTGATTGGGAATAGCATAAGCCTCTACCCACTTTGTAAAACAGTCCTGTACCACCAAGATATACCTGTTTCCTACCCGGGTGATTGGCCATGGTCCTGAAATGTCTATTGCTATCCGTTGGAAAGGATACCCCAAAGAAAAACCCCTTAGCCCTGCTTCTCGTTGGGGAATCGGTGACTTACGTCGTGCACAACCAGAACAGGTCTTAACCCAAACCTCCACATCCTTTTTCCAACCGAGCCAATAATAAGTTTCCTCACTTTATTCCTGTTTTTTGGGGTACCTAAATGACCACCCCAGCGGCTGTCAGCGGCAACCCTCTAAGAATTTCATCTACCATTCCCTGAGGTACCACTACCTGTTTCTGTGACACTCCATCTAAACACCTTACCAGACACCCATTCTCAATGGCTAAAGAGTCCCACTGGCTCACTAAGTTCTCAACATACCGAGTCATCGGCCGTGTCACTAACTGGGGCTGATTTTCCTCAATAGCCTGAAGTAAAGAGACAAACCATTTTCTTTGTGCTTGCTCTAACGGAGACTGAACAACTACCCCACAAACTTCAGCTCGTTTACACTGGGGACACGGAATCCGTGACAGGGCGTCGGCATTTCCATGCTGGCATCCTGGTCGGTGCTTAATCTCAAACTCATACACAGACAAAAGTTCCAGCCACCTAGCTATTTGCCCCTGGGGTTCCTTAAACTTCATCAACCATGTTAGCGACCCATGATTCGTTCGTACCACAAACTTACGCCCAGCAAATAATGTCGAAAATGCTTGACCCCCTCCACCAAGGCTAGCAACTCTCTGCGCGTGACACAATAATTCCTCTCCTGGCGGGACAAAGTACGACTCCCATAAGCGACTACCTGCTCTTTCCCATTAACTTCCTGACTCAGGACAAACCCTAACCCAACGTCACTAGCGTCCGTGTCCAAAATGAAATCCTTCTCAAAATCCGGATAAACCAACACCGGCGAATGAGTAAGAGCTACCTTCAAGGTCTCAAATGCTTGCTGACAGTCCCCATCCCACACAAACGCTCGCCCTTTTTCTGTCAGTTTTGTCAGAGGCCTACTTATCGTCGAGAAATCTTTTATGAATTTCCTATAGTATGACCCCAAACCCACAAAGCTACGTACTTCTGACACTGTCTTGGGAACTGGCCAATCTCTAACCACAGCTACCTTTTGTGGATTAGGAGCTATACCCCCTGCCGATACCCGATGACCCAAATAGAACACTTCCTGCACACAAAAGGAACACTTAGAAGGTTTCACTTTCAAATTGTTTTCTCTCAATCTCTCAAAAACCTGCTGCAAATGGTCTAAATGATTTTCAAAGGTCTTAGAATAGATTATAATGTCATCTATGTACACGAGGCAAATATTCCACTGTAACCCAGCCAATACACAGTCCATCAGTCTCTGAAACGTGCCCGGCGCGTTACATAACCCGAACGGCATCACATTAAACTCATACAACCCCCCCAACGTGGTGAACGCCGTTTTCTCTCGGTCATCTGGATGCATCTCTACTTGCCAATATCCGGACGCCAAATCCAGCGAAGAATACCAACACGAACCGGCCAACTGATCTAACGTATCATCTATCCGAGGAATAGGATACGCGTCCTTAATACTCAAATCGTTCACGCGGCGGAAATCTACACAAAATCTCGTAGAACCGTCGGCCTTTGTAACCAAAACAATAGGAGAAGCCCAAGGAGACTCTGATTGTCTTATAATCCCATCCCGTTTCATGTCATCTATAATCTGTCTAACTTCGGACTGACGGTGATAAGGCAATCTCCGTGGAGCCTGCTTAACAGGTCTCGCATTCCCGGTACGTATCTCGTGATTAACCCTATCTGTCCGACCCAAATCATGTGACCCCGATGAAAAGATTTCAGAGTAGGCCGCCAAAAGAATGTCTAATTTCTGTCGCTGATCCAGAGTAAGTTCACCAATCTTACATTTATCGAAATTTGGCTTATCAACTACCACGGAACTAACTTGCCCCGGACTAACTAATTCCGAAAAAATCCCAATCTGGGTTCCCTTATGAATAGTCAAATCGTTGTCGGTAACATTTATTAACCGCACCGGAACATAACTGTCATTGGGCTTAACTACCACCCTTGCCACCAGAATTTGACTTGATGTTTCAAAACCAGACTGACCCACAATATAACCTTCCCC
>JAULCD010584797.1:0-13545 GCA_032361085.1 Calliostoma canaliculatum
TACGTTTTGGTGATCATCTTCCCTCCGAAAACATTACACATTTAACATCAGATCCCCAAGGAATACCTTCCATTAAACCCAGAGTCGGGCGTTTTAAATGTTGTGATGTATCAAACGTATTAATGTGGGGGTGCAACACTTTTCTTACTGTGTATATAAATATACACCCAAGGTAAAATTTTGTCATTTGTCATTGTACGACATTCTGCAAGTTTTTAAGATCTTTTTGAAGTTCTGTTTGTATTTTATTCTATACACAGAGAAAACATAGTGTCGCAACAACCCTATTTGATTATACTGCTGTGTTTGATTTGCTGTGAGCGCTAATAACGCGTGTAAACCAATGGTGTGACAGTGTTTTTCATAGAGCAAATTTTGAGAAAACGTTGACATAAAATTGTCAGTAAAAATCCTATTGTGTTTATGTTGAGTTATTATAAAACCATAAAAAAATTAAAAAATATCCACTGTGTAAATCTGTGGCTACAACAGGTTTATCTGCATTCATTATTTTTTTATTCATGTAGTCCTTGGAAAGTTCATCGAGTTTGCAAAACAGTAAAAAATGTAATCTCTCCAACTCGAATCGCCTGTTCAACCCCCACTCTCATTGGCCTAATGACTCGTCTGATCTGTTCCTGTGTGAGAATGTATCATTCCTGGTGTAGTGCCTGTTCCATTTCATCAACATTTTGCACTGGTGGCTCCCTTGGACGGATTTTACGCCCAAGAATGTCCCAGATATGCTCCATAGAATTGAGGTCTGGGGTTCGGGCTGACCAAAGGATGGTATTGATAGTCTCTTGACACAACAAAATCTACAGCCGCACGCGTATGGTGTGGTCGCACGTTATTATCACTAAATACTGACCTTGTGTTTAGAGCATTAAGGTTGCCTCTCACGGTTGCCAGTGGCAGTTTGCAGTCACATGAAAAGCAACCCCAGATAATAGCAGAGCCACCGTCAAATGAAACTTGTTCATAAACAACAGAAAGCGACTTTCGTCAGACAAATGGATGTTCCACGAGCTGTCTTCTGACAAGTGTTCTACAGTGTTTCTGTTCTCAGGTATATGCCTGCTTTTGACCGGTAAAATATTGCCAGGACCGGTACATTTGAAGTGTGTCGGTCCCTTTGTCCGGTAGAAATAGCATTGGCGATAATCAAGTTGAGTCGTGAATTCTATTATTTTAATATGGTGTTCAAACTTGGACAACCTGACAGTATAGATATATAGTTAATTAGCTACGAAACATAGCTTGGTCCATTGTATTACGTTTCACTCCCCTTCCAAGCTATGTTTGTTAGCTATTAGTTGATAGTTTAGCTATCAGATTGAAGGTTTAGTCTGCGAAATATATTGTAAACTACTGTGGTGTCCGGTAGGGAACGAGTAGGACAGGTATTCTTTGTGACCGGCTTTTTAAAGAAGCCATCGAAAGCTAGATCGATATCCAGCATCAATAGGTCGATTACGAACAGTGCTATGGCATATGCAACGGTGAGTAACCACTAGCTTTTCAGAACAATACTTGTTGCAAAGAAAAGCGCTGTGCAATCCTCATAAGAGTTGCAATCCTCTTGCTGACGTACAGAGAGGTCTACCAAGACGATGATGGTCCTTGACGTCAATAGTCTGATAATGCTTTTGTAACAATTGACTTATGGTTGAAGGATGGTTACCCAGCTGCCTTGCAATATCTCTCATAGACATACTGGCATTGCTCATGTTAATAACGTGCCATCTTTCATTTCTGTACTGAGTTGTTTCAGACCCATTGCTAAACTCTTACAGAGGAAACAGTGGCGTTTAACCTTCACTCAATACAGTAGCAGATCTTTAAAACATGATTTGCACGTTGCAAGGGTTACATGCGGTTTTGGGCCGTCGATCGGACATCCCATCATTATAGGTATTGAGGACATCACATGCCATAATTGTCATTTCAAGATTGCCTGTCTTATTTACTCCTTTTATGTTAGAATTAATTACCGTTTTGACAACAGACATCCTATGTAATATGCAGCTCGTCTGTGACGGTGATAGTACGGTGATTTAAGGTCGGATGTGGCGACGAATAACTAAATGGCACGCCAATACCAACCTGAGACCACATCGTCAATTTGGGGGAGGATCAGTCATGGTATGGGGTGTTACTACTATGACTTTACTGAACTTAAGGAAGGGTTACTAGACAGCACTACTAGATAACATACAAACGTCGTTTGCTAGGCGTTTTGATCGACATTTTGTTCTCTAGGATAACAGCACTGTACTCACCGTGCACGGTTCTTTAGTGTTCACTTTGAAATATTTCGTATGCCATGGCCAACAATCGACCCAGACATTTCCCCCATTGATCACGTCTTGGACATGATAGAGATATCAACGTCAAAGGCCGCCGACTACGTGTAATGAACTTGGCCGAGCACGTCAAGGGGATGCCTTGTCAACTGAATGAATGTGACTTTTGTGGTGGAATCACCCACTACTGATTGAAAATCGTGAACTTTAACCTTTTACGTCTTACGCCAATCGTCCTTCCAAAGCAATGACCGTCTAAAACACGTTTGCCATAAAGAACTACAGATGGTGATGCATTCGCAAATCCTTCGTTATATATACTACAGTTTTAGCAATCGTAAATAACTAGTGAAATACAAGTATTGTATGCTTTTTCTGGAAGCTAAGACTTTGAGGACATAGGCAGCTATTAAGAAGTTAAATCTTCAAAATGTAAGCTAGCTTATGCAATACTGCGAATTGCAATTGTGTGTCTTAATTGGCAGTGAGGACAGATTTAGTTAGTCTAAGTAGTTCACGGTTCAAAATGTGTACTACAAAACCCCTTGCTTGACAAAATGTGCAACTGGGATAACGCACCAATTTGTTTATATTTATTCAAGTATCAGGGGACGTCAACGGCATCTGGATCGGCGCTAATGACATAACGGAGGAGGGAACTTTCAGATGGATTGAAACAAATGACTTGGTAACCTTTGCTGAGTGGATGCCAAAAGAACCTAACAACTTTAATGACACTGAAGATTGTTTGGAATTTCACTATGGGCTTAGTTGGAATGACAACAGGTGTAATTTTCGAAGTTATTACCTTTGTGAAAAAAAGGTAACTTATCAATACTTAATCGTTAACAATCTTAACCCTCACCGTGCGGCATAATTCTATAGTTATCCTGAGTGGCGGGAATTTTTAAGACTTCTATCTCAGTTAGCGCCTGTCTGTTCTTGCGGCTCCCGGAAATATCCGGATTAGCCTGACCCGGATATTTCCGGGAGCCACACGGTAAGGGTAAAAGGAAAAACAAAACACACAGCAAATACACACACAAAGAAGAGAAACAAAGACAAAACAAAAACCAAATAAGTTTTTAAGACAAGAAGCTAGTTTGTATGTGTTTTGCTTTTCTTCCCATTAAAAAATAGGTAATATTAATTGGCTATTTTAAATGTGTGTCCGTCATTAAAATTTAATTTCATGTATTTTTATCCGGCTTTTTTTCTAATTTAAAGCTTCATTTCCGAAGAGTATATAGAATAATAATTATAAGGTGATAACCAAATGACTCACTCAATACTTAACACATTTACTGATATAAACTTAATATAAAAATATGTCAGTAACACTTGTAAAAATGCATTGACCACAGGGTGCGCTTTGGTAAAACAGATTCAACATTAACTGTAATTGCTAGATTGCAGGTTTCACAACATCTCTACACTGATTATGCAGGCGTTATCCCAATTAACTTCCTGGCCTCCGTTTCACAAAGACGTCATAAGTTTACGATAATTTTACGTAAACCATGACACTGCGTTAATATATTTGGTCTACAAATGCAGAAAATCGTTGTAAACTGTGCACTTTCTAAAGAAAAACTTAATTTTCTTTTGGAAAGTGACAGTTTACAACAAATTTTTGCATTAACAAACCAAATCCATTAACCTAGTGACATGATTTATGACGTCGTAAAGTTATGACGTCTTTGTGAAACAGGGACCAGTTGACATTACGTTCATGTTTAACTCACTCATTTATTTTTTGCATTTCTGATGGTATCATTATTGGTTGATAGGATGGAAGTTTTCACAATGATGACAAGTTGAAATAATACAACAAACATGACAATGTAGTTCTGTTTGTATTATTTCTGGATTTAAAGAACATATAAGCGTAATTTAAGCTTTAATTGTTCATTTTGCCTCAACTTTACTATGTAATGTACTCCTCAAATAAATATTAGCAAAAAAGATATTTTATTTAATGTTTTTTCACAACTCATTATCATCGTTTTCTTTCCTATAACATGGTGAATATTTTTGGGTAAATATGCTTAAAATTGTGACAAACAAATCCGCTGAATATTCTCTATACATTTTGCAGTCGTAGTTTCATCTTAAGGGTTGTGATAATATCAAGAAACTAAACGGTTTACTGAAAGGCCCCATTCTGGTTTACCCCGAGTTACAACTCCAAGGCACGTTCAATATTTTTCCTTGCATAAATATCAACTAAAAGAGATGAATTTCTTACACCTTGCTGTAAGCCTTGCACAAAGCTTCACCAAGCCCATAGCAATAATGTTTTAACATCGACAGCCCAACAATATTAACCACTTTTAGTTTTCTGGTATTCAAGAATATACGAATGAATCATGTTCAGGTTTCACAGCAGTTATTTGTGTGTATTGTTGTCACAAAATAAATCTATTTCTACATATGTTTTTGATTTCTGTTTAATATTATTATCATCCAAAACTGGCTCCCACGGGAGATATCGCTTGTGTGAGTTCAAACAATATCCCCTAGGAGATAATGTTACAAATGATGTCATTTCACTGTGGCGATATCCCCGGCATGACATTATACCTATTGTCCAATCATTGTGACGTCACAGTCAGTATTCAGCAGCATTTTTCTAGCTAGAAAAAAAATGAAATTAAATATTTACAAAATCATTAATCAATGTCATCAAATGATTTTGAATGATAAATAGAATCTCACTCTCGTGTCTTCTGATATCAAATAAATCACCACTCAGAGTTTTAAACTTTTATCAACTTGTGTTAATATATTTGATATCAGAAGACACTCGGTTGAGATTCTCTATTTATAAACTAAAGCAAGATTCAGAAAGTCAAAACAAACAACCAAGAGTTGAATTGATAAATTTTACTCATGAAGACATGTGATGTTGGCGTCATGCATAATCAAAGAGAATTTCAATAACTGAGCGTAGCATTGAAATTGTGTTCCCGGAGGATATTCTTTGGTGAGAATATATACATAATACCCTTTTAAAAAAACCTCAAACATTATCCTTTCACAACAACGATATTATGACTGTACTGTAACAAAAACACATACCTTTAAAGATTAAAATGACTGTCCAATTGTTTACTGCTAAAAACATTTACTATGTTGTACGGAGCCTAAAACAACAGATCTGCATGCAACAGCTGTTTTCGCCAAGACTACTGTTGGTGTTATTCAGCGGTTTGAGTGTGAGAATCATATTAGTAATTGTATATGAATTCTTCAACGAATACACCCTAAATAATAGGTAATAAATACGTATTTGTAATGTTCAGCTTTTTAAACATGAAAAGTATTATGTTGTACATGTACGTACGTCACTAAATGATCCCAATCCTTGTATACTACTCCAAGTTTTCTGAGAATAAGATATTTAGATTAACATGAAATTGTGATATAAACACCGTGTTTTAAGAGATCATGCCCAAACGGGTCCACTGCAAAACGGACACAGACCAAATAGCCAACAAACTGCTCAAACTAGTTAAAACAGCGTTACGTATTGGCGAAAACGACTTCAATACAATAAACTTAGTGTGTAAGTATGTGTTATAAGTTATGTACATTTCAAGGTACATAGATTGTCACTGTTTACCGAGGCCTTGATAATTTGACCCCCGTTCCTCAAAGCGATCTTAGGCTAAGTTGATCGTAAGTGACTTTTAAAATAATTTCTTGTGAAGTTGTGTCTAATCTTAAGCTTACGACTGTCGAAGCGCAAAAATCGATTTGAAACCGGTGTCGAATGGCACCGGCTCCAAATCGTTTTCTGAGCTACGACAGTCGTAAGCCAAGGTTATATTTAAGCACCTATGCTCAACATAACTTTAAATCAGGGCCTTAAACATCGTGTAAGTAACAGGGATATCGTGATGGTACCTTTCTTATACCCTGCCCAGGCACAAAATATCTTCTACTGGCGATACACAGCAGTTCGTCTCACAGAGGCTTTTAACTTCCCTTTCTAGATAAAACGCATCTCTAGTGGCAACAACTCAGCGTCCTGGTGTAGTACGGGCATTAGACGCCATAGTCTAAGTTTCAATTACTCTACCATACAGCCCCGTGTGGGATTCGAACCCACACCGTCAGAGTCATGCACAGACGCCAGCACTGAGCATCCCAGCACTTTAACCATTTAGCCACTGGAACTTCGCCAATAAATGTCCTGCCATTTAGACAGTGACAAAGACAACATGTGTCCGAGTGACTGACTGGTTAAAGTGTTTAGATTCTCAGTGCTGGCAGCCTTTTAACCTTAAAATAAGACGTTAGTCGAAGCATTTGATTACATAGTTTCTGAACAACCAAGTAAAACAAAAAGAATACTAAGTCAACAGTAATTATAGACACAACGTATTTATTACAACTGTAACACATCACACAAGACACACATTATTTCAGTCCAATTAGTACAGGTGATACATATGAGATTGGTGCCACGAGGAATTTATTTTGTAATGAACACTAATCATCAAAGGCCCACGTCATTGCCGTTAACGGCCGGGTTTTCTTTAAAGCCTGGGTGTCTCTATTTATGTATGCTGTTCAATTTTGTTTACGTTTCTTTAGATATTTTCGCAAAAATATAATTTTGAAGCCAAACGAAAAACTTATTTCACGAAGTCGGAAAATAACATAATTATGTGAGATATATGGATGACAACTTCGTTTTATTTTAAAAATAAAGTGTAAAGTTTTGGAACAAATTCTTGTACCGCTGTCAGGCAGAAATCTGCACTAGGACGGTACAAGAATTTGTTTGGAAACGTCACACCACACTCAATTCATGAATTACCATCTGTATACCTTATTCACTTTAGATTCTGCTTGACAAATTCAGGAATACGTCACAATTACTGGCTGAATAAGGTGTCATCCGTATAACCTTTTCCCTCATTTATTAAAAACTTCTAAAATTTCAATTACGGAAGACACACGCAATACCAAATAGTAGATACCCAGGCTTTGTAACACAGTTCAACACTGATACAAAACCCCAACCCACGGCTTCTTTGGTGCCAAATCAACTTTGCATGTACATTTATCTAACCTACAAGGCAACTGACTGGTGACCTATCGTGATGCTTCAATGCAACATGTTCAGTCTGATTCAGATATTATCATCGCTAAAATATATTTGTTTTATAAATTATTCTGAAGTCACATTATCCAATTGTAAACTTGCTTGTTAGGTATCACTAGGCCAAACAGTTATTGGTAATTATTACTACATGTAGGTCAATGGTTTGAAATGTCAAAATCCTTGTAAACAGTGGGGTTGCAGAGCACCAACTCCGGATAACCAGACAGCGGGTTTTAGGTCTTCAGAAAACGGTTGACGGCGAACATGACACCAACTGACAAGAAGGTAGTGACGACAGTTGGCGTCATCGCAGTTGCAGATCCCTTCTGAAATAGCACGGAATATGTGTGTAGATATAAATAAAAATAAAAAAAACTTTTATTTTTAAAATAAAATGTATAATCAGCAATAGATTCTAGTTGTTGTAGTTTGTAAATGTGCAACAATCACCTTTATAAAATCTTCGTATTGTCAAGATAAGTTGTCAAGAGTACCGTTTCCAACAGCCAATTTAAATTTACAAACATTGTAAAACATTTCACTTGGTGATGTGTGGCTTACAAATGCCAATAGTCATTGTTAGCTGTGCACTTTCTAAAGACTTTCTGCTTTGTAAAAGTGCACAGTTTACAGAATTTTTTAATGATTTTATGACCCGAAGTCATTTGCCTAGTAAAACACTTTACGTTGTCGTAAATTTACACCAAGGTGTCGTTTCACAAAGTCATGGTAAATTTACGACCTTGTAAATGATGTCACTGAGCAATTGGCTCATGACATGGTTTACGAGGTTATAAATTTACGACGGCTTTGTGAAACGGCAATGTTTTTTGTTAAATGGCACCTTGGCATTAAAAATGCTTTATGAACTTCATGTTCATTAAACACCTGGGAGCGGTGTAGCGCAGTGGTAAGCGTGCTGGATTTAGAACCAAAGGTCCGGAGTTAGAATCCCTCATAGGGGGCTCCGCGTCACTCTCTATGTTGGAAACATTTCAACTAACAGTAAGGACGGATTGCAATGCTGTACCACAATAACAGTCATAGTTTGCAGGTTCCAGCCTAAATTCGCAGGTTTCACTGCAACTCATAACCACACTGAAGATGTAGGCTTTCCTCCTTCCGTAAAATCCTGCCGCCGCATAGCTGCAAACTTTTTGAAAACGGCCATAAATCCTAACTCACTTTCATTAAACACCACTTTTCAGGGCTTATAGATTCATCTTAGGGATGCCAAAATTATTGTAAACTAGACATATTCAAAACAAAGTTTTTGGCCGGGGATGTACAATTAACAACAATGTGCGTGTTTGTAAAACTGTGCAGACAAAAATATTGTGTAGCTGTTTACCATCTGTGAACTGAATATGTTGGCCTATCCCACATCTTTTATGAATTAAAGTAATTAAAAAAATATCATTTGTATAAATACATCAAATATTGCAACAATAAGGCCCCCAAAAATAAATGTTGTGGTCCCGATTACATGTCTTTAAAATTTAGGGTAAGTCGGTCGGTCAGGATTTTTTTTCAATTAAATTTTTATTTTCTTGATATTAAATTTTAACCTTTAAAGTGCTGAATGGATTTCAGTCTGTCTTAAAACTGTGACCACCTTGTGCTGTTGAAAACCTATCCTGTGATAATGTGTTTAAAAGAGCTTCGACAGGAGCTCTTTTAAACAAATTACCATAGGATAGGTTTTCGACAGCCTGTATCAGTTAGAATTCAAAAACTTAAATGAGTAAATGTTGTGCCCAGGTTTTAAGATACAGTCGATGTGGGGTTTGTTTTTGTTTTTCATTATGATAATACAAAAAAGTTAGGGTCGGCACTTGTTGTGTAGGCAAGGTCGGGTAATCGGAACCACAACACTTTTTTTATTTGGCCTAAATAACCAAACCGTGTTCGTTGTTTGTGGTTTACAGTGAAATAAACTTATTTAATGGCCCAATGATTTCAGTTTACAAATGCTAAACCCACTCCGAGTTGCGCAGTTTACAATATTTTTACAAGTATTTTTGACAGTTTTTAAAAAAGGGCATTTGTCAACCAAGCCTATGACCCTTTAATAAACAGGCGTGCGTTTGGTGTCTTTAATCACAATAAAACCACATAAACATATTTTAAAAATGTATTAATAGGTATATTATGTGTAAACCAATTTGTATTAAGCTACATAAAATATTTCATTGGCGAAACGCTCACTTTAAATACTGCGTTTCCCACGGTTTTTTTTGTTGTTGTTGTATTTTAATTTATTTGTATTGTATTACTATTAATTTTGGAATTATGGTAAGCAGGCTTGGAATTTCATTAGCAAATCGTTCGTGCTACTCTGATTTAGCAAAATAATTACGATTTGAAGTTTATATTAGTTTGTGCCTGCATCTTGTCATACACAAGCAGACTAAATCAGTGAGACTTGAACGCTTTTAACGCTTTTAAAAGCTGAATTCATGATTTTATAATAACCCTTATAATAACCCTAGCGGTCCAAGGAAATATCCGGGTCAGGCTAATAGATATGTCCGTGAGTCGCATGAACAGACAGGCAGTAATATTGAGTAATGGACTAATCGGGATAGGCAAAAACCCTTATACATGTATGTACTTTTCGGGACAGGCAACTCAGGACAACTTCTCCAAAACTATGCCGCACGGTAAGGGTTAAAACTGGGGGTGAATTGTAAAATCAATTATTTGTTGGCATTTAACATGGTAGGTAAAACAATATTAAAAACAAATTTCTAGTGAATTAATTTAGGGATATTTAGAAGTGATAAGGCATAGCGCATGATTTGTGGACGCCAAGTTCTTGCTTATATGTTCACATAGTTTGGGACATATGCTTGATCACCCGATGAAGGAACAAACATCATTATTTTTTATTCATGTTAAATTGTTACACACTTGATACTTTAAAAAAAATTTTATAACAGATACAAACAACATTTTCGCTTACCGGTGATTCAGTTGTAGGCTGTGAATAGAAACAAAAACTTATGTTACAACTGCTATCGGCACCACAGAGCACTGTATCTTTCTATTGTCATGTGTTCTGTCTATTGTACTTCACAACATGACAAATAATAACGTACGTCACAAAATGTAATATTTTGGGAAATAATGAATAATGTTTCTCTGATGATACATCTCTGTATTCGAAATGAAATCCCTATCATTCGACTCTTGGAAAACGTTAGCAAAACCCACTCCAACCCATTCATTCCACGTGTAAATAACGTTTGTGCCAGTGCAGTCGATCACCTGACCTTCACATCAAAGTTGTGAATATATATGCTGTTAAAAATCTATCATTTGGTCAATTGTTTAAAAGAGTTTCTCAAATAACAACATGACAAATTTCCCCAGCCTCAGCTTGAACGTAAAATCCTTGTGACAAAATGGGAGATTGAACTATGTTAATGCAACTGTTAAAACCGTTTTTACCACATGTCTTTAACATTAGCTAACGAGTTGACACTTTCTCGTAATAATTCTTTACTGAATTATATAGTCTTAAAGTTTGTAAGATAATACAAATATTTCAAACTTACCCCAGTTGGTTTCGCTGAAACAGATATAATAATGAATAATTAGAAACTGACAAAATAAGTTTATTAAGCGTATTTAATGCTGACTGTTTGACTTCATTGTATCATTATATAACATGTAAAGCTTACTGTGAGATTTGTCAAAACTATAAACTTGTATTAACGTTTTAAATTTGATTTCATTTATGTATAATTTTATTCAACACATTTTCCCTTTTTTCCATTAGGCCGCAAGTAAGGTACCGATCATTTTTTGGCAAGGTGGGAGGGGTTAGAATTTGTGTGTGTGTGTGAACTATAGATTTTAAGGTTTACAGCCCCTTATTAGCTCTTAAAGTGCTGCGTCGACTTCAGCCAGTCTTAAAACTGTGACTCTCTTGTGCTGTTGAAAACCTACTCTGTAATAACTTGTTTAAAAGAGCTCCTGAAGGGGCTATTATAAACATATTACCACCGATTAAGTTTTCCATAGCCTATTTCAGTTGGCATTTGAAAACTATAATCAGTAAATGTTGTACTCAGCACTTTAAGGGTAAGGCCAAACAAACAAAAATGTTAACGTTGTGGTTCTGATTACATGTCTTTAAAATTTAGGGTAGATCGGTCGGGAATTTTTTTTTTATTGAAATACTTTTTTCTGATATCAAACTTTAACCCTTAAAGTGCTTAGTAGTTTTCAGCCGTTTTTAAAACTGTGACTACCTTGTGCTGTTAACAACCTATCCTGTGATAATTTGTTTAAAAGAGCTTCTGTAGGAGCTATTTTAAACAAATTACCACAGGATAGATTTTTAACAGCCTGTATCAGTTGGAATACCGTTGAAGTTCACCCATATTTCAACAACTGGGCACTACTGAATCCATGTCGCAAAAACGATATAACGGAATAACCAGGTCCGCGTATTTGAAACCATCTCAAATTAGGAACTACGCAAATCTAAATCCCGTGGGGTTTCCGGGGAGTGTCGTCGGGCACTGGAAAGAATAGGATCCCAGTAACCCCATGCTTGACGTACATGTACAAGTTGGCTAATATGGGGATATTTGGCTGTAACTTTTCTTTCTGTCGGTCTCTTTTTCTCATCTGCTACTCCCTCGGTGTGTCTCTTGTACACCGCATGGTGATATAGCTGAAATATTGCTGAAAGCCACGTAAAACTCTATTTCACTCACTCACCCACGCACCGCTAATGTCTGCCCAGGCGGCGCTAAACAATAACTCGGTCACTAAACTAGGAACCTCAAGATTGGTGTGATCTACGTCATATCGCTCTTAGACATTTCTCGATACCGTTGTACAAAAAAAACGCTCCGCTTTATCTCAAACCACATTCGTCATAAAAGAAAAATCTTACGTTTCCGATAACCTTGTGCTGTTGAAAATCTATGAAGTAGTCTTGTTTAAAGAGCTTCTAGTAGCTCTTTGTTTTAAATGACTACAGGTTATTAAACGCACAAGGTTAAACTTAAAACAATACAATATTTTAACGCCACTATTTGACAATTGATGTGGGAGTTAAGGTTGCATCAGTCCAATATGTATTTGTGAGGACGTGACTAAAACAATGCCGCCCTTAATTAGTAGACTCGCGTAGATCCTCGCCTTGTTTACACCCAGCGACCTAACCAAAATAGATATGGGAGAGCAAGTTTTGGGCTTTTATGTATTTTAACGAATTTATTATGCTTCAAAATGGCTTAATCTTGTAAAATAGTTATGATAATTTCTCTTTTTAAACAGAAATGACACGATCAATCGGTACGTAACGACTGAAAAACGTCGGTAGCCTGGTTACGTGTTTTAACGAGGGGGTATACATGTAACAGCCAATTGTGACGTTACCTGATTATGACGTAATTCAAAAAGCGTACTTTATTGCAGGATAAAGGATGGGCGGCGCCTTTGATCTTTACGCGAAGCATCTTAGAAACGTGAATAATGCAGGACATAAAACAAAACAGTTCATCTGTCTCAAAATATTCTAAGATTCACTACATAGTAGCGTGTATGGTGTAGGGTAACCTCCCAAAACCCCTACATCTCATTTCCATTATAGCCTAAGACAACAAAGTTCACGGTCCATGCCACTGCTAATCTGTTACCTATTTTATACAATGGAACAACCGAAGAGACACGAATATATTGATATATATACATATATTTTACGATTACGGTAATATTCAAAATTCATATATATAATACATCATAATAAAATGTTCATTTTTCAAACTTTACTGTATAAGAAAACAAAATGTTTATTTTTCAAAAGTCCTTACACATTATAATAAATTTTACCTCAAATGTTCAATTCACTCTTTATCCAAACCTGAGAAGATGGCCAATCGCATAGAGAAACTACGTTGAGGGTTTCACCTTTATGTTGATGTCATGTTAGTCAGTTTTATGTATCTATATACTAAACCTAGCCATCTCAACTGTAAATCGTCTAATAATTCGTGTAATTTCTAAAAATTGTCTTTTCATCATACAGATATATTTCATTACACTTACATTAGTTCTTTTTTTTAAACAATCCCTTTCGTTTAAGTCCCCTAATCCCCTAAA